>JAEPBF010000087.1:33855295-33930747 GCA_019739055.1 Passiflora organensis
TATGTGGTTTGGGGTGCCCAAGTCCGTGTGTGGCTTGGGAAGACTTGTCCGTGTGTGACAAGATGACTTACTAGGCTTACTGATTAGCTTGTGTGTTAACCATCTACCCTTTGTGCAGTGAGCCTTGGACAACATAGGTGGAAGGGGATGGCCTTTCTTCTTCATTGCCGAGAGCAATTTGATGTGTTTCACCTGCCTGTGTACTTCTGAACTTTCGGAAATGTTTGTAGTCCTCCCTCAGCCATAGATTCGGCCCTAATCTTTTCGTTTGATTCTGGAATTGCGTGATCCCCTTTAGTTGTTTAGGATAGATCTAATGTAAATTGGGAGATTTGTGTTTAGGGTTTTTGCAGATCTTATGATGCTGTGACCCTACTAAGATTCTTATAATCTCATACCATTGTTGTTATCATTTTTTAGGCTTAGGTACATCCACTGTTCGTGGTACCAGTGTGTGAGATTAAAGCTGCACGGCGGGGCGATATCGCATCACATTTGCATACTTGTTACTTGCGCATATAACATGAATGATTGGGCAACTTTCTGGTTTATTTTAAGCACCCTTCTTTGTTTGCTATTTTCGAAACTTGTTGAAGGATTTCTTGCTGGTTATTTGGATCCCTATGGAACTTGTGTGTTATGAACCCAATGAATTAATTTAAGACTACCGCTGATGTTTTTATTTACTCCGTATGATTCCAGAATATGTGTCCAATATCATGCTCCAATTGTTGATAAGCATTAAGATTAACAAGCTTAAAATCGGGAATTTATGATTAGCCTGGTGAGATTTAAATAGGTCTTAGGTGTCATTTAGGCTTATTTGGGTTTCACGGCGGTAATGACCTTAATCGGAGTAATTATTAATAGTTAGGAATTGGGGTCGTTACAGTAGAGGATTAAGAAGAAGAATGGATCTTTTGGCTTAGGGCATCAGCAACAACATTTGCTTTTCCTAGATGGTACTCAATTATCAAACCATAGTCTTTATTCAGCTCCACCCATCTTCGTTGTCTCATATTTAGCTTTTTTTTGGAAAGGAGGTACTTCAAACTGTTGTGATCAGTGAAGATTCTACAAGTTTCTCCGTACAAGTAATGGCACCATATCTTTAATGCAAATACTATGGCTACAAGCTCTCATGCGGATGCAACTATCGGAAAGCATAAGCAATGAATTTCCTATCCTGCATCAACACACATCCAATGTGAGAACTTGATCCTTTGTCTTAGAAGTCTAGAAGCCAATGTAGCTGAAATTACCATTTTTCCCCTGAAGAAATGAATGTGTGATAGCCGAAAATGGTACTGAAAGTTTAGTGTTTATTTCTAATTTTATTTCTTCCTTATTTCATTTCTAGCATTAATGGTATATTATCTAATTTTAAGAGATAATTCCAAAATTAAATCATAGAGATTATCTCCTTATATCTACCTTAAAGGTGGGACAATTAATCCCATTAAACCATATAAATAGAGTAGTTGGCCATACATAAAATCCCACACCAAAAACATAGAAACTTATCATATGATAGACCTTACTCCTTACCTTTGCTGTCGAAATTCACCTAACACTCACCATAGCCGAATTCTTTCGTCCTTCATCAGATTTCTGCAAATAATAACTTGTTGGAAACTTCTTTCCATCTTCTATCTTGCTATCTTGATTTCATCATTAGAAAGTTACTTTTTTCTTATACTTTTTGTAAGGATTCAAATCCCAAATTCCAAATTTTGCTCCTAATGAGACCCTTACCACCGTGAAACCCAAACAAGCCCGAACCGGGACCTATCTTAATCGCACAAGGCTTATCCATCTAGTTTATATTTTAGCATGTTAATTCCTTTAAGATTTTAAGTTTAGAGCATAATATTGGATAAATATTTTGGTAACATACAGAGTGAATAAAATATCAACGAAAGTCTTTAGATTAAATCATTGGGTTCATAACACCCAAATCCCGTAGGGATCCAAATAACCAGCAAGAAATCCTCCAACATATTTTGGAAATAACAAGCAAAGGAGGGTTCTTAAAATAAACCAGAAAGTAGCCCAATCATTCATGTTATATGCGCAAGTAAACAAGTATGCAAATGTGATGCGATATCGCCCCACCATGTAGCCTTGATCTCACACACTGGTACCACGGACAGTGGATGTACCTAAGCCTGAAAAATGATAAAAACAACGGTATGAGATTACAAGAATCTCAGTAGGGTCATAGCATCATAAGATCTGCAGAAAACCTATACACAAATCTCCCAATTCACATTAGATCATTCCTAAACAACTAAAGGAGATCACGCAATTCAAGAACCAATCAAAAAGGGTTAGGGCCGAATCTATAGTTGAGGGAGGACTACGATCACTTTCGAAAAATCAGAAGTACACAGGCAGGTAGAACTCATCAGATTGCTCTCGGCAATGAAGAAGAAAGGCCATCCCTTTCCACCTATGTTGTCCAAGGCTTACTGCACAAAGGGTAAATGGTTAACGCACAAGATAATCAATAAGCCTATTCATCTTGCCACATAAGGACAAGTCTTCCCAAGCCAAACAAAGACTAAAGCATCCCAAACAACACAAGGATAAGGGCTTCCTGACACACAAGGATAGGGTTCAGTCGTCTTGCCACACAAGGACATGTCTTCCCAAGCCACACACGGGCTAGGACATCCCAAACCACACAAGGATAAGGGCTTCCTGCCACACAAGGATAAGGTTTCGGCTATACAAAAACCAGACATCCAGGGCGCGCATGCTCGGCTTTGCCACCCATATAACTCCCATGCCAGTAAGAACCTCTCCTCTCCCTAGGAGCATCAGCGCTTATCCCGAATGGCAACCGGGAAAGGATCCTGACACACAAACACGTACAAGCACACACAGGCAAGTACAAAACATAATACCACAACAGGGTATCCTCAATCATGTCAGAACACATTCAACATATTCAATTCACATAACATATGCAACTCAGGCATTCAATACCTAACTCAGGGTTCGATATAGCCTATGACATCCATATCCCAATCCGAAATTCATACTCTCACCCTATAATCAAATCGCATGCAATACAACAAGAGCAGGTATCAAAAACATCAAGAAATAATAGTGGTCTCTGAAGAAACCGATGAGGCATAGATCCTACCTCTCTTGTCTCTGAACAAAAAGCTACTCCTTTGCCTTTATTAGGTAATTCTGAACCACTTATATTTTCACCAGGCAAAGACTAAAACAAACTAAGCATGCATATTCAATAATCAATTGAATACCTTATTTCCTTACTAGTTCCACTCACAAAACCTATCAAAAACCAGTGATCAGATGCTGTAGATGCCTCCCTCTTGGATGTGTGATGTGATAGCCAGGAACTTAACAAGATTACCTGAATTACCATTACATTTAACTATGCAAATTTCGTCAATAAGAGTAGGGCATAAGACAATTTTGACTTTAAACGTAGAGAAGTTTAAAAGAAAGAAATTCATGATCATACATCATGAATAGATTCTAATCAATCATAAGAACACGTGAAATGACAACAAAAATCAACCGAAGACAAAAACTACAGAAATCTAAAAACCTAATTCCGTCGCTAATGAAAACCTAATTCCATTGCCGATTTTCAACTTAACCTTAGACAGGGAAATATTTATGTCCAAAAAAAAAAACATAAATGGTTGGAAAGAGGATGAAAAGAGCTTTCCAATAAGCTATTATATGTAGAAATACAACAAACGATAAAAGAGTTATGCTAATCTGAATTTTAAGAAGATTTAGCAGTGCTGCTGAATTTCAATTTAACCTTAGAGATAGAGATACTAACCTCCCAAAAAAAAAATATGGATGGAAAGAGTATGAAGAGAGCTTTCCAACAAGCTGTTATTTGTAGAAATACAACAAACGATGACAGCGTTATGCTATTCTGAAATTCAAGAAGATTTGGCAGTGCCACCGAATTTAAACTTAACCTTAGAGAAACAAATACTAATCTCCCAAAAAATAACCAAAGATGGTTGGGAAGCAGATGAAGAGAGATTTTCAACAAACTATTATTTGCAAGGATCCGACAAACGATGAGAGAGTTATGATGGTTTAAAGTTTTAGCATATTTTGGCAGCTATAGGGAGGTGTAAGGGTTTTAGGCTATACGAGTTTTGTGTGTTTTCTATGAATGATTTTTGTGGTATTGGCTTCCTATTTATAATGAATGGGTATGAAATTAAGATTAGTATTTTGAAGGCTTTATTAAAGTAAGATAATTACCAGATAATTAAATTCTTTAATTATCTTCCCCTATTTTTAGAGATTTTAATTTCTAAGGCAATTATCTAGCTATAAGGACTTAGATTAAAGGGAATTAAAACCAGAATTAACTACCATACAACTCTTACCAATTTTGACCATCACACATCCCTTCCTTCAGGGGAAAAATTGTCCTTTCACCTGCACTGGTTTCTGGACTTCTAGGACTCAAAATTCGGAGTCTCACACACAACATCATATGATTTACAGAAATCTTAAACAAACATCTCCCAAACAATATCAGATCAACTCTACACATCTAAGGGTATCACGCAATTCAAGAATCAATCCAAGGTTAGGGCCGAAACTAAAGCTGAAGGTGGACTACAAACACTTCCGAAAGTTAGAAGTACATAGGCAGGTAAATCATCAATCAATCTCATCAATAGAAAAGGGACATCCCCTTCCACCTGTATTGTCTAAGGTTTCGCTGCAAAAAGGGTAGAAAGATTAGCACACAAGCTAATCAACAAGCCTATTCATTCTGCCACACAAGGACAGGGCATCCAATCCACACAAGGACAAGGGCATCCAAACCACACAAGGACAAGGGCATCCATACCACACAATGACAAGGGCATCCAAACCACACAAGGACAAGAGCATCCAAACCACACAAGGACAAGGGCATCCAAACCACACAAGGATAAGGGCATCCAAACCATACAAGGATAAGGGAATCTTGCCACACAAGGACAATGCGTTTAGCCACACAAGGACCAGGCATCCAGTGTGCACATGTTGGGGATTGCCACCCATACAACTCTCATACCAATAAGAACCTCTCCTCTCCCTAGGAGCATGACCGTTTACCCCGAATGGCCACTGAAAAAGAATCCTAACACACAAACATGTATAAGTACACACAGGTAAGCACATAGCACAAACCATAACAGGGTATTCTTAATTATGTCAGAACACAATCAACATGTTCAATGCACACAACACATGCAAATTAGGCACTCATAACCTAACTCAAGGGTTCAGTATAGCCTAGAGGATCACATCTTGATCTGAAATTCAAGCATACTCACCACAATATATGCGCATAAACTTATCATACATGTATGTACCGAAATTAACAAGCAAACAATAAGAATCTTTGAAGAAACCGATGAGGCATAGATCCTACATCTCTTGTCTCTAAAAAAGAAGCTATTCCTTTGCTTTTATTCAAGAGATCTAAACTAACTATAACATCATAAGGCAAAGACAAAACCAAACTATGCATACAAACTCAATAACTATTGAATACCCTATTTTCTTATCAATTCCACTTACCAAACCTATCAGAAATTAATGACCAGATGCCGCAGGTGCCTCTCCTCTGGATGTGTGATGTGATAGCGAAGAACTTAACAAGATTCAACTTGAATTACCATTCGAATTAACTATGCAAATTTCGGCATTAAGAATAGAGCACAAGATAAATTGTGATTTCATGCATACAAGGTAATAGGGTTGAAATGTGAGATCCCGTCTATTGTAGTGCCAGTCAGTGGTAGCATCAATGGTAGCGTTAGTGCCAGCGGCAACGCGCCGATGCTAAACTGTTGGTTTGGGAACACAGCCGTAGGAAGCCTTTAGGAAACCCAGAGCGAATCTGAGTGTGTTTAAGTATGCTTGTGAGTGAGATTTAAGAATGATTATGAGTGCGATAGGTTAGACAATCGAGGTTGAGTCAGTGGAAAACAAACCAGATTGAGTTTTGCTCGTTTTAAGCGACTGCAGGCCGTTTGGGCCACAATTTAGTGTTTTGTGCTGTTTGCTATTTTCTTTCCTACTCAGCTCTGATGTTATAGCTGGACATATGTACAGAAGTTGTTGGGCCATTTGCTTGACATTTCCCGAGCCTATTGGGCTCAGTTGTGATGAACGTTGGGCCTGAAGCCCATCAGCCCACAAGCCCACAAGCCCACACTTCATCCCTTAAATGCTTCTCTTCCAGAAGTGACCAGCACATTCCAGACCTAACTCGTTTTTCTCCTTCCTTCACCCTTCCAACCTACCAAAATCCACACTTTGCTCACTTTAACCCCAAAAACTTGTGGGGGATTGTCCCAAAACACTTTCCCATCAATTTTCTACATTTTTCCACTGTTAGATTGGTGTCTAAGGCCTGATTTTGAGGTGGTCTTCAGTCTGGACGAAAATTTCAGAGTTGTTGGTAAGTGTTGCTCTTTGGTTTTCTTTGGGATTGGTTGGTTTATTCAGGTTGCTAGTGCTGTAATTGAGTGTTTTTGATGGATGGAAATGCCTGAAAACAACCTATGATTCTTGTAGAAATTTCGGATGAACAGTACCAGGAGGTTGTTTAGACATGTTTTTGATCATGTTGATGTGTTTGGTCATGTTAATGGAGTGGTTGTAGTCAGTAGATGTTGAGCTGGTACTGAGAGTAGCTGAAGGTAAGGTAGATGTGTGTGCAGCGTGAGAGGGTCCATAGGATTGTTTTCAATTATTTTCCATTTGATTTCTTGATTGATTATGCTTAGTATGGTTGTATGGTTATGCTTGTTTAGGCGGAACCGGATCGATCAGTAGAGGCAAGGATATTGTTGGAGAACCATCGACGCAACAAGAGGTGGGAGTTTTATGTTTCATTTGCATACACGTCATGTTTTGTTTTCAGAATTATAATATGATCACATGTTTTGGTTTGAATGGAGACATGACTTGAAATGTGTTACAGATGTGTTGTTAGCATCATCATTTACTTGCCATGTTTGAATGTATCAGCTGGATGTTCAAAAGCTGAAACATGCTGATTTATTGGGTAGACGAAATTGCATACGTGTTTTGCACCCTTCCATACGTTATGATTTTTCATCTATTTAGACATTTTTGCTATTGTGGCTGAATACTTTGAATATTCTTTTGAGATGTTTGGCACCTGATTTATAAGATGGAAATGGCTAAATGCATGCATGGAATATTTGATGAGTTTTTAGATTTAATAACCCATGCGTGTGTATCGATTGGAATTGACGGTGAATACTTGATCAAGTTAGGTAAGTATATGGAGTCCTTATAGAGAGGACAATTGCTTACCTTGGAGAGGTATGGTTGGATATATATATGTATGTTGAGTGCTGTGTGCACGAGGAAGGGAAAATGGAAAGGCCTTATAAATGCTTTATATATATTTTACGACGTTATATACGTGTGCACAAAATTGAATGTGATAGTTTGTGTTTCTCCATTCAATTTTGGACAATGCTGATGGTGGGGTTTTGTTTATATATATGCTACAACTGAAAACCATCAGTAGGCTTTTAGGTAACCCTTTAGCGGGGGTTACATGAAAGTGGTTGGTGTCCACCCCGTTATGTTTTGGGCATAGTAGCCAAGTATCAAGCTGTTTTCACTTCTTTATGCATTTTGGTGTGTGCACTTATGATGGCTACATTGAAGAGTATGGATTGTACTGGTTTGAATAAATGGTTGATACTATGTTTTGGTTTTGTCTCCATTCCACCGTTTATGCTTATGACGCAGTAACTTCCACTGAGGTCCTTGATCTCACTCCCCCTCTCTATTGTTTTGTTTCAAGACTAAGTTGTGAGAATTAGCTGTGCAACTTCGAGGTTACTATCCCGGTATTGGTCGTAGGGCTGGACAAATGCACATGCACGTTTTGGACTCAGCATCTTTCACATCTTCTTGTATATTTACATACTTGTGTATTTGACTGGTACATATGTGTACAACTCATGCTTGCATATTCTGATGTTTTGATATATACGAAGTAGTGTTGTTGTGAATTTCTGGGACTCTGTGAGTGTGGACTCACGGTGTTGTATGTTTGAGGCCGTAAGGCCCGTTGTATGTGATCTGATATTTTCGCTGCATGTGTTTGTTACTCCGTTGTTTGTAATTGTGCTGAGTACCAATTGATGCATGCCATGTTTTAAACAAAAAGATTCAAATGTTGAGTATGTCTACAAATTCAGATGTTGTGTTTTTCGGATAAGCCTTGTGTAGTTCCGCTTGGTCCACCAGTTGGGACAATCGGAGCTGCACGGCGGTGAGGCTCCCGATTACAGGGAATGGGTCCTCACATGAAATTTCATGTTAACAAGGAAGGATTAGGTGTTTGTAACATGTAGAACAAATAGAAACAAGATCAGAATCCAATAGGTTAATCACTTGATAAAGATAGGCAACAAATAAGGCAAAGGTAGGGCATGCTGATTTCATGTATAGGGAAGATTCAAAGGATGAATTCAAGATTTTACATTATGAAAGAATGCTAAACAATCATATAAACAAGACAAACAACAACAGAAATCAATTGAAGGCAGAATCACAAAATATTTTAACCTAATTCCGCTGAATTTTGACCTAAATTATGACAAAGAAAAACTAACTTTCAGAAAAAAACCAATTATGGTTGGATAGAGGACGGAAGGAGCTTTCCAACAAGCCATTATTTGCAAGAATTTGACAAACGATGAGACTGTTATGCTATTTTGAAGTCAAGCAGATTTCGACAGCAATAGGGTGGTGTAAAATTTTTGGTTGGACGAATTTTGTATATTTTCTGTGTAAGGTTTAAATGTGGCTGGTATCTAATTTATATAGGGTGGTTATGGGATTAATTTTCCTACTTTAAAGGTTTGATTAATATAAGATAATTATCAGAATTAAATTCTGTAATTATCCACTCTTAATTTTAGGAATTTCATTTTCTAAGGTAATTATCAACCAATAAATAACCAAATCAAAGAGAATTAAAACCAGAAACAATCACTAGACATTCCTTACCAATTTCGGCCATCGTGCATTTTTTTCTTTAGGGTAAACACGGTCTTTTCACCTACACTGGCTTCTAGACTTCTAGGACTCAAAATTCAGGGTCTCATATTTTTCCTTAAAGCAATTTGAAGGAGGATAGTGCTGATGTTCCACTTGTTCATATGATTGATTAACACCTATTCATGTTGTAATATGATGAATTCATCCTTTGAATCATCCTTATGTATGAAATTAGCATGCTTTATACCCTTACCTTATGGTTCCCGATTCTTTCCAATTGGCTTGTCTGTTGGTTTCTAATCTTGTTCATTTTAATTATATGTGTAATTAAAACCTAGTCCTTCCTTGTTATCATGAAATCGAAACCTATAAACCTTGTATGTATGAAATCACAAATGCCTTTGTACCCTAACTTAGTGCCGAAAGTTGCATGGTTAATTGAGGTGGTAAATTAGGTTGATTCTTGTTATATTCCTGGCCATCACATCACACATACAATGGGGAGGTCTGAGCAGCATCTGATTACTAGTTTCTAATAGGTTTGGTGAGTGGAATTGGTAAGGAATTAGGGTGTTTACTTGGTTATTGAATATGCTTAGTATGATTTTATTTTTGCCTTATGGTTATATAGATGGTTCAGATCCACTTAATAAAGGCAAAGGATTAACTATTTGTTCAGAGACAAGAAAGGTAGGATCTATACCTCATCGGTTTCTCAAGAGATTTTTGTCATTTCTTTGATATTTTTGGTGCATGTCCTTGTTAATGATTGTATGCACATGCCTTGTATAGTGTATGCATGAGTTGCAGATGGAGCTATAATCCTTTAGGAAATTTTGAATCCTTGAGTTAGGTTGTGTATGCCTAATTTGCATGTGTTGTGTGTATTGAACATGCTGATTGTGTTTTGATATGATTAAGGATGCTTGCTGTTATGTTGTGCTTTGTACTTGTTTGTACATAATTGGGTGTCAGGATTCTTTTCCAATGGCCATTCAAGGTAAGCGCTGTTGCTCCTTGGGAAAGGAGACGTTCTTACTAGTGTGGGAGTCGTATGGGTGGCAATCCCTAGCATATGCACGTTGAATGACTAGTCCTTGTATGGCTAAATGCCTTGTCCTTTGTGCTGGCAAGATGTCCTTATCCTTGTGTGGTTTGGATGCCTTTATCCTTGCGTGGTTTGGATGCCCTTGTCCTTGTGTGGCTTGGATGCTTTTTCCATGTGTGGCAAGATGAATAGACTTGCTGATTAGATTGTGTGCTAACCAGTTACCCTTTTTGCATCTAAACCTTGGACAACATAGGTGGTAGGGGATGGTCTTTTGTTGATGTGATCGATTGATGAATTGCCTACTTGTGTACTTCTTTTTTCTAGAAGTGTTTGTAGTCCACCTATAGCCTAAAACATTCGGCCCTATCCCTATTTTGATTATTTGATGATTGGTTGATACCCCTTTAGTTGTGTAGGTAAATCTGATGTTGTTTGGGAGATGTGTGTTTAGATTTCTATAGATTTGATGATATTGTGACCCTACTGAGATTCTTGTAATCTCATCCTGTTTTTTTCACCATTTTTCAAGTTTAGGTACATCATTTTTCTGTTGTGGTATAGGTGCGTAAGATCAAGGTTGCACGGCGGGACGATATTGCATCACATTTGCATACCTTTGTCCTTGCTGATTGCTTGCGTAATTACCATTAAACATGAAGTTTGATTAGACTGTTTTTGGTTTATTGAATCCTTCTTGTTCCTACTTATTTCTGTAATTTATTGGAGGGTTACTTGCTGAATATTTAGATCCCTATGGGACTTGTGTGTTGTGGATCCCTTGATTAATTATAAAAACTTCCCTTGATGTTTTTATTCAGTCTGTATGTTACCAGAATGCTTTTCCATTATCATCTTGCTCCAACCTTTAAAAACATAATAAATGAATTTAATAAAATCAAAACTAGTGTGATTAAGCCTTGTGAGATTCGGATAGGCCTTAGGTTAGGTTTCTCTGGATTTCACGGCGGTAAGGGTCCTAATAGGTTGGGTTTGGGTCCTTATAGTTTTGGTAGCGGAGCATGGTTTAGGAAACATAAATTTATTATATTCTAACATATTTGCTGGTTTTGTGTTTGTAGGAAAGAAGATGCGCACATATCCACACCTTTTTGGAGTCAATGTTGAGAGTGTCTTAATGATAAAATGAGTGGTTTGTGAAGTTTAAATGTTATAATTGATTGCGTGTTTTGCTGTGTGTTTTTATGTGTTCTTATGTACTGTATGACTTGGTATTTTCTGATGTATTTTGATGAGTGTACTGCTGTGTTCCCTTGTGATTGACGAGGGAATATGTAAGTTGATGTGTGTTGAATGTGGTCTTTTGATATGTGTTGCCGAGTGCATGTGTGTGATTTGTGTGGTTGCCGAATGTGTCTTTGAGTGTATATGTATATTGCCGAGACTTGTATGTACTTGTGTGCATGTGTGTTTTATTTTTCAGCATATACATATTGTCCTGTGCACTCCTCTCCACCAGGTACTACTTTCTTTCCTTAGTTCCATATTTGGGTTATATATTGAGTGA
The DNA here is from genome assembly GCA_019739055.1 of Passiflora organensis. Classification (NCBI taxonomy): domain Eukaryota; kingdom Viridiplantae; phylum Streptophyta; class Magnoliopsida; order Malpighiales; family Passifloraceae; genus Passiflora; species Passiflora organensis. The sequence goes on from JAEPBF010000087.1 coordinate 33,866,938, forward strand.
CTCCGTGTGTTTGTGCAGTATGGCAAGGCAGAACGCACCTAGGGATCGTCAGGGTAGGTATGAAGTCCAAGCCAAATAGAAACCCATTGAGAAGAATAAACCTGATGCACAAAATGAGCAAGGACAACAAGCTGATCCCAAAACCCAACCTGAGGCATTAGCCGCACCAGCCATTGATTCCGTAATGGCACAAATACTGAACATGTTTCAAGGGATTGCTATGAACCAGCAACGAATAGAGGCTCAATTTCAGAATGCTCCTACACCCGCACCACCTGTGGAAGATCCTATTCCTCCACTTGAGCATGTTCAGCCTGCTTTTCCTAAGGAAGCCTAAAGACTTTTGGTTGTCATTACCAAACTGCTAAAGGAAGCTCGACAGCTGGGATGCAAAGATTTCAGGGGCTTAGTAGGTGTCGCTACGGCTCATTAATGGATCGACGCTCTATGTCGAGTATCTTTGTTCCTGCGCATCTCTGATGATGATAAGGTTGCAATCGCCACTTTCCTACTTGAGGGAGAAGCCCTTGCTTGGTGGAAAGCCGTGAGTTTGTGGTTCGGGAATCATTTTCCTTCGTGGGAAAAATTCCAGCATGAGTTTGACAAAAATTTTTACACCAGATTCCACAAAATCGAGCATCGACAAGCTTTCTATAAGCTTGAGCAAGGCACTTGTTTGATGCTGGAATACGATAAGGAATTAAGGGAGTTGTCCCATTTTGCACCTGGGGAAGATCGCTCACATTATTAGCTTGCGAGATGACTCCAAGATGTGCTGAGTACAGAGCTCAAAACCATTGTGGACATAACACTTACGTAGAATTCGCAAGAGTTAATCATTTTTTCCACTAAAGCCGAGAAGCTCGTACGAACTAAGAAGCCTCCTTCAAAAAATAATGGTTAGGACTACGAATGCAAGCCGAGGTGGGTATGCCAATCCCACTAAACCACCAGCACGCACACCTCAAGGACCACCTAGCGGATCTACGAGTGAGGCACAGGCCACACCAATAAGGTTATTCACTTTGACTGATGCCAAAGCAAGCCCAGATGTGGTGACAGGTACTATTTCATTTTTTTCTCAAAATGCTAAAGTGTTAGTAGATCCCGGAGCAAATAGATCATTTGTGAGCTCAAGAATAGCACTAAGCATAGATCGGCCTTAGTCTCCTACTGCGGTTCTGATCCCTTTGGGAGAGCATTTGATTTGTGATCTAGTCTACATCGGCTATGTTGTATATATAGGTTCAAGTATACTTGAAGTGGGTCTGATTCCATTGGACATCCAAAAAATGGATGTGATTATAGGCATGGATTGTTTGGCTGAATATCAAGCCCTATTGTTTCACCAAGAGTGTGTGGTTCACCCTTCGGGATGGTTTCGAGTTTTGTTTTGAAGGTAAAAGGCGAGTTGTTCCAACTTTCATAATTTCCAGGCTGGATGCGAAGCGATTGATTAGCAAAGGATGCATGAGGTACCTTGCGCGTGTGCATGACATTTCCAAAGAGTCCTTAGATCTGGATTCTCTTCTAGTGGTATGTGAATTTCTAGATATGTTTCCAGAAGACATAGTCGGTTTGCCACCAGTAAGAGAAGTGGAATTCAGCATTGAACTAGTGCCAGGTACGAATCTGATTTCCATTCCTCCTTATCATATGACTCCTGTGGAAATGAAAGAATTAAAAGTGAAAATTGAAGATTTCTTGGATTGTGGTTTGATCCGACCTAGTGTGTCTCCTTGGGGAGCATTTGTCTTGTTCTTGAGAAGAAAGATGGTTCGCTGCAATTATGCATCGACTATCAGCAGCTGAATCAAGTGACTGTGAAGAACAAGCATCCACTACCATGTATCGATGACTTGTTTGACCATCTCAAAGATGCAGCCATGTTTTCCAAAATTGATCTCAGATCGGGAGACCATCAGTTGTGTGTTCGTGAAGCTTATATTCCAAAGACTACATTCAGATTGCGATACGGCCACTACGAAATTTTGGTTATGTCATTTGGTTTGATCAATACACAAGCAGTGTACATGGACCTGATGAATCGAGTATTCCGAAAGTACTCAGTTCACTCTAAATTAATTCACCTGTGATCGTCTTCATTGATGACATTCGGATTTACTCAAAATCGGAAGAAGAACATGATGAGTAACTGTGGATTGTGTTGGAAATTTTGAGGGATCGACACCTGTTTGCAAAGTACTCCAAATGCGAATTCTGGTTACGCGAAGTTGGTTTCCTTGGCCACATTGTTTCTGCCCGTGGTGTTCTTGTTGATCCAAAGAAGATTGAAGCCGCTGTTTTTTGGGAACCCCCGCGGATTGTATTTGAAGTTAGCAGTTTCCTTGGCTTAACTGGATACTACCATCGCTTTATGGAGAATTTCTCATCGCTTGCTAGACCTTTAACAAAATTGGCACGCAAAGGAGAGTCGTTTGTGTGGAATGAGAATGGTCAGCGAAGTTTTGAAGTATTAAAGAACAGACTGGTGACCACACCTATTCTTACCTTACCAGTCGGCAAAAAAGAATATGTGGTGTACACTGATACGTCGAAATTCAGACTTGGATGTGTGCTGATTGAATATGGGAAAGTTATTGCCTATGCTTCCCGACAGTTGTGTCTGCATGAAAGCAACTATCCTATACTTGGTTTGGAGCTTGCAGCCGTGGTATTTGCATTGAAAATATGGCGCCACTACCTATATGGCGAGATGTGTAGAATCTTTACCAACCACAAAAGCTTGAAGTATATCCTTACACAGAAGGAGTTGAATATGAGACAACAAAGATGGGTGAAGGTGATTGTAATGACCCCAAATCCTAACCTATTATAAATTGCTCCGATTAGGGTCTTTACCACCGTGAAACCCAAACAAGCCCAAAAACTAAGACCTATCTGAATCCCACAAGGCATAGTCATCTAATTTTTGATTTTTAATATATTCTTTATATTCTTAATCATTGTAGCATGATATTGGAGAAGCATTCTGGTATCATACGGAGTGAATAAAATATCAGCGGAAGTCTTTAAATTGAGTCATTGGAACCATAATACACAAGTTCCATAAAGATCTAAAAATTCAACATGTAAACCTCCTAAAGTAATCTGGAAACAAACCATTAAAGAAGGGACTTAAATAACCAGAAAATAGTCCAAATCAAGGTTCATGTTATATGCGCAATCAATCAAGGAACAAGTATGCAAATGTAAGGCGATATCGGCCCATCATGCAGCTTTGATCTCACACATTGGTACCATAAACAGAGAATGCACCTAAGCCTGAAAAATGATGAAAACAATAGGATAAGATTACAAGAATCTCAGTAGGGTCACAATATCATAAAATCTATAGAAATCTTAAACAAACATCTCACAAACAACATTAGATTAACCCTACACAACTATGGCTATCGCGCAATTCAAGAATCAATCAAAAGGATAGGGCCGAAACTAAGGTTGCGGGTGGACTACAAACATTTCTGAAAATCAGAAGTACACAGGCAAGAAAACTCATCAGGTTACTCTCGGCAGTAGGAAAATGAAAAGCCATCCCCTTCCACCTGTGTTGTCCAAGGCTTTACTGCACAAAGGGTAAAAGGTTAACACACAAGCTAATCAGCAAGTCTATTCATCTTGCCAGCACATAGGACAAGGCATCTAGCCAGCACACAGGACTAGGCATCCTAACCAGCACACAAGATTAGGGCATCTTGCCAGCACACAGGATAAGGCATCTAACCAGCATAAAGAACTAGGCATCTAGCCAACACACAAGACTAGGCATTCTAACCAGCACACAAGATTAAGGCTTCTTGCCATCACACAGGACAAGGCATCTAGCCAGCACACAGGACTAGGTATATAGCCAGCACATAGGACTAGGCATCTAGCATGCGCAAGCTGGAGATTTCCACATGTACGACTCCCTTACCAGTAAGAGCCTCTCCTCTCCCTCAGAGCATCAGCTCTTACCCCAAATGGCCATCGGAACAGGATCCTGACACAAATACAAGCACACACAGGCAAGCATAAAGCACAATACAACAACAATGTATTCTCAATCATGTTAGAACACATTCAATGTAAGCACACAAAACATGCAAATTAGGCACTCATAACCTAACTCAAGGGTTCGGTATAGCCTAAGTAATCAGATCTTAATTCGCAATTCATGCATGTACCATATAACCAATTTGCATACAATATTATCAAGGGTGTGCATCAAAAACAATAAACAAACAACAAGGATCTTTGGAGAAACCGATGAGGCATAGGTCCTACCTCTCTTGTCGCGGAACAATAAGCTATTCCTTTGCCTTTATTTAATGGTTCCGAACCACCTATAGCATCACAAGGTAAAGAGAAAACCAACTAAGCATGCATATTCAATAACCAATTGAATACCCTATTTCCTTATCAATTCAACTTGCCAAACCTATTAGAAACCAGTGATCAGATGTCGTAGGTTCCTCCCCCTTGGATGTGTGATGTGATAGCCAAGAACTTAACAAAATTCAACCTGAATTACCATCTAATAGGTTAACCAATTGATCAAGATAGTCAACAATAAGGCAAGGGTAGGGCATACTGATTTTATGTATAGAGAAAATTCAAAACATGAATGGATTCTAAACAATCATATAAACAAGAGAAACAACAACAGTAATCAATCAAAGACAGAATCATTCAATTCTGAAACCTAATCCCGCCGAAGTATGACTTAACTTACGACAAAGAAAAACTAACTTCCTGAAAAAAATACCCAGTCCTTTGGAAAGACGATGAAGAGAGCTTTCCAACAAGCTATTATTCGCAAGAATCTGACAAAGGATGAGAGAGTTATGCTATTTTGAAGTTCAAGTAGATTTTGACAATTCTGCCAAAATATGATTTAACTTTTAATAAAGAAAAATTAATTTCCAGATAAAAAACCCAAAATTTTTAGAAAGAGAACAGAAATAATTTTCCAACAAGCTATTATTTTTAATAATCCACCAAAGTATGAGAGAGTTATGCCTGTTTGAAGTTCAAATAAATTTCAGTAGAAATAGGGAGGTATAGTTTGGTTGGACGAATTTTGTATAGTTTTTGTGTCAGGTTTAAGTGTGGTCGGCTTCCTATCCCTTTGAGGTGGTTGTGGGATTAATTTACCTACTTTAAAGATTAGATTAAAGTAAGATAATTATTAGAATTAAATTTTGTAAGTATCTTCCCATAATTTTAGGGATTTTATTTTTTAAGGTAATTATCAACCATTAAAGATTCAAATTAAAGGGAATAAAAATGAGAATTAACTACTGGACATTCCTTACCAATTTCGGCCATCACATATCCTTTTCTTCAGGCAAAAAATGGTCTTTTCACCTGTATTGGCTTCTCGACTTCTTGGACTCAAAATTCGGGGTCTCACACTGATATTATGATTTGATCATCGAATATCATCACGAAAAGTGAATATTGTTGATGATTCCTTAAACTGAAAGACCTATTCTTCCTCTCTATCAATTTTAGCATATATGCGTGCACACTACATGCCAATGTTGGTAGATTTCAGAGCTACACGTGTGCATCTTGGAAGAGAATTTTTTGGCTCTTTGTTGGCTCGAATCGAAGTCAAGCTTACTTTGCTAGAATAGATCCGAAATCATCAATCAGAAGATCCAAGATTGGCTGAAGTTCGGAAATAAATATATAATGGTGTCGATGCCATAGTTCGTGATTTTAGAATGTAAGATGATGAAGTTCTTGTATTTAGAAACCGAGTATGTGTGCGATATGATGTTGATGTTCGCAAGCTGATTTTGTCCAAAGAGCATAGTTTGAAGTTTTCTATTCATCCTGGTAGCACTAACCTATACCGAGATTTGGAAGAACAATATTGGTGGCCTAACATGAAGCACCATATTGCTGAGTTTGTTGCCTGATGCCTCGTATGTTAACAAGTGAAAATCGACCATCAAAGACCCGTTGGTTTACTTCAGTCACTTCCGATTTTAGAATGGAAGTGGGAGCATATCATGATGGACTTTGTGACCGGTTTGCCCAGATCTCAGCATGGATTAGATGCCATTTGGGTGACTGTGGATCGATTGATGAAATCTGCACACTTCCTACCTATTCATGTGACAGACACCCTTGAGAAATTGGTTGTTCGTTATCTGGACAAGAATGTTCATCTACATGGAGTGCCAGTTTCCATTGTTTCAGATCATGGCTCCCATTTCATTTCATGATTTTAAGAGAAATTCCTGAATGTGTTGGGTTCGAGACTGAATTTCAGTACAGTGTTTCATCCCCATACTGATGATCAATCTGAAAGAATGATTCAGACGCATGAAGATATGTTACGTGCATGTGTAATGGATCAAAATACCAGTTGGGATCGATGTCTACCTTTGGCAGAATTCGTTCACAACAAGAGTTTTCATGTAAACATTGGAATGACTACTTATGAAGCATTGTATGGGAGACCTTGCAACTACTATTTGCTGGAATAAAGTAAGCGAGAGAAGCCAAGATAATCCAGAATTGATTAATCAAGCAATGGAGCAGCTGAATCTAATTTGATGAAGGTTAAGGATTACGCAATATCCACAGAAAAACTATGCTAATAATTGACAAAGGGAGCTAGAATTTTCGGTGGGTGACAAGGTATTTCTTAAAGTTTCCCCGAGGAAAGATGTCTTTCATTTCCAGCAGTGAGGTACGCTAGCACCTAGTTACATTCATCCATATAATATTGTTGAAAAGAATCGTCTCTGTTGCATACTAACTTGCATTGCCTCCGAATCTGGAAAGAATTCACAATGTGTTTCACGTTTCGATGTTGAGAAAGTATGTGCGAGATCCTGCTCATGTGCTTCAAGAACCATTAGTTGAGATTGCAGAAGACCTATCCTACCCTATACAGCCAGTTTCCATACTAGACTGGTCAGGTCGTCGGCTTCACAGTTAAAGTGTGTGAGATCCTGAATTTTGAGTTCTAGAAGTTCAGAAGCCAATACAAATGAAAAGACCATTTTTCCCCTGAAAAAAAAGATGTGTAATGGTCAAAATTGATAAGGAATGTCCAGTAGTTAGTTCTGACTTTTATTCCCTTTAAGTTGAATCTTTATTTGGTTGATAATTACCTTAGAAATAAAATCCCTAAAATTAAGGGAAGATAATTACAGAATTTAATTCTGATAATTATCTTACCTTAATCTAATCTTTAAAGTAGTTAAATTAGTCCCATAACTACACTATATAAATAGGAAGCCGGCCACACTTAAACCTCACACAGAAAATATACAAAATTCGTCCATTCAAAGACCCTACACCTCCCTATTTTTGCCAAAATTTGTTGGAACTTCAAACGAGCATAACTCTCTCATACTTTGGCAGATTATTGCAAATAATAGCTTGTTGGAAAAATATTTTTGTCCTCTTTCTAACCACTTTGTCTCATCTTGAGTTTAGTTTTTCTTTGTCAAAAATTAGATTGTATTTCGGCGGAATTGCCAAAATCTGATTGAACTTCAAAATAGCATAACTCTCTCATCCTTTGTCGGATTCTTGCGAATAATAGCTTGTTGGAAAGATATCTTCATCCTCTTTCAAATAATCCTGCATTTTTTGGTATGGATATTAGGTTTTGTTTGTTATAAGTTAAATCATATTTCGGAAATATTGCCAAAATCTCCTTCAACTTCAAAATAGCATAACACTCTCATCCTTTGTTGGATTCATGCGAATAATAGCTTGTTGGAAAGATCTTTTCATCTTATTTTCAAAAATATTGGGATTTTCTTCTGGATGTTTGTTTTTCTTTGTTGAAAACTGAGTTGAATTTCGGTGGTTTCAAAATTATGTGATTCTGCCTTCAATTGATTTCTGTTGTTGTTCCTTTTGTTTATATGTTTGGTTAGCATCCATTCAAGTTGTAAAATCATGAATTCATCCTTTGAATCTTCTCTATACATGAAAAAGTTTGCCATACTCTTGCCCTATTGTTGCCTATTTTGATCAATTGATTAACCTATTGGATTTTGATCTTGTTTCTTTTGATTATATAAGTTATAAACACCTAATCCTCCTTTCTTAACATGAAATTGCAATTTATCTTGTGCCCTACTCTTAGTGCCAAAATTTTCATACTTAATTGGGATGGTAATCAGGTTGAATCTTGTTAAGTTCTTGGCTATCATATCACACATCAAAGGGGGAGACACCTGCGACATCTGATCATTGGTTTATGATAGGTTTGAAGAGTGGAATTAGTCAGGAAATAGGGTATTCAATTGGTTATTGGCTATGCATGTTTAGTTTGGTTTTGTCTTTGCCTTGTGATGCCATAGGTGATTCGAAATCATTAAATAAAGGCAAAGGAATAGCTTCTTGCTCAGAGACAAGAGAGGTAGGATCTATGCCTCATCAGTTTCTCCAGAGATCCTTGTTGCTTGTTGGTTATTTTCGATGCATACCCCTATTATTATTGCATGTGAATTGATTGTAGGGGTGTATACATGAATAGCGGATTGGGATATGATTACTTAGGCTATACCGAACCCTTGAGATAGGTTATATATGCCTAATTTGCCTGTGTTGTGTGTATTGAACATGCTGATTGTGTTCTGACAAGATTGAGGTTACCCTGTTATGGTATTATGCTTTGTGCTTACCTGTGTGTGCTTGTATGTGTTTGTGTATCAGGATCCTATTCCAGTGGCCATTTTGGGTAAGAGCTAATGCTTCTTGGGAGAGGGGAGGCTCTTACTGGTAAAGGAGTCGTCTAGGTGGTAAACCCCAGCTAGAGCTCACTGGATGCCTAGTTTTATACGCTGGCTAGACGCCTAGTCCTATGTGCTGGCTAGGTGCCTTGTTCTGTGTGCTGGCTGGAAGCCTTGTCCTGTGTGCTGACAAGAAGCCCTAATCCTGTGTGTTGTTTAGGATGCCTAGTCTTGTGTGTTGGCTGGATGCCTTGTCTTGTGTGCTGGCAAGACGAATAGGCTTGCTGTTTAGCTTGTGTGTTAACCTTTTACCCTTTGTGCAGCAAAACCCTTGGACAACACAGGTGGAAGAGGATGACCTTTCTTTTTCCTACTGCCGAGAGTAATCTGATCACTTTTACCTGCCTGTGTACTTTTAATTTTCGGAAGTGTTGTAATGCTCCCTCAACCTTAATTTCGGCCCTATCCCATTAATAGATTCTTGAATTGCATGATACCCATAGTTGTATAGGGATGATCTGATATTGTTTGGGAGATGTTTGTTTAAGATTTTTGTAGATCTTATGATGTTGTGACCCTACTAAGATTCTTGTAATCTCATCCTATTGTTTTCATCATTTTTCAGGCTTAGGTTCATTCTCTGCTCGTGGTACCAGTGTGTTGAATTTTTAGATCTTTATAGGACTTGTGTGTTATGGTTCCAATGACTCAATTTAAAGACTTCCGCTGATGTTTTATTCACTCAATATGATACCAGAATGATTGTCCAATATCATGTTCCAATTATTAAGAATATTAAAAATATATTAAAAATTGGAAATTAGATGAGTAAGCCTTGTGGGATTCAGATAGCTATTAGTTTTCTTTGGGCTTGTTTGGGTTTCACGACAGTAAGGGCCCTAATCGTAGTAATTAATAATAGGTTAAGATTTCGGGTTGTTACAGGTTTGGTAGCGGAACATGGTTAAGGAATATAAATTGATTATATGCTAACTTGTTTGTTGATTTTATGTTTGTAGGTAAGAACATACGCACACAGTTACCAATATAGAGGCTAATACCGAAAGTGAACTAATGCTAAAAAGGGATTGATTTGTAAGATTTAAATGATGAGAATAATAATTTAATTTTCTATGTGTTTATGTATGTTCTTATGCCTGGTATGCCTTGATGTGTTTCTTGTCATTGCTGAGTATGTGTATGTTGTTGGGGCATGTTACCAAGTGTCCCTATGTGATTTCTATGCTGCCAAATTTATATGCATGTGATTGCTGATATGTATTACCGAATGGATGGGGTGTGAGTTTGCATGATTGCCGAATATTGATTGTGTGAATCCATACTTGCTTAATGCATGATTATGATTTCCGAGAGTATATATGTGTATTGATATGAGTGACGAGTATGCATTCACATGTGTGCATGTGATTTCCGGAATTTTTATATTGTTTTTCAGCATATGCGTATCGTCCGGTGCATGCCTCTCCACCAGGTACCACTTCTTTTCCTAGTATCGTATTTAGTTATGTGTTAAGTAACAATTTTATGCTTGTACAGTATGGCAAGGTTGAACGCTACAAGGGACAGACGGGGTAGGTATGGGATTCAGGCAGAACAGTAACCTATTGAGCAAGAGGAGCCGAATGCATAAATTGAGAAGGGAGCACAAGCTAAGCCCAAAAACCAACTTGAGTCACCAGCCGCACGAGTCATCGATCCTGTGATGGCACTAATTCTGAATATGTTTCAAGGGATCGTTGCAAATCAGCAGCGTATGGAGGTGTAGTTTTATAATGCTCTTGCACCTATGCCCGTGGAAGAACCTATTCCTCCACTTGAACCTATACAGTTGGCGCATCCTAAGGAAGCCGAGAGACTTCCAGTCGTTATCACGAAGTTGCTAAAGGAAGCTCGTCAATTGGGATGTAAGAATTTCAGTGGTTCAGCTGGAGCCACTACAGCTCATGAATGGATCGACACCTTATGCCATGTGTCGTATCTCTGATGATGACAAGGTTGCCATTGCCACTTTCCTACTTGAGGGAGAAGCCCTCGAATGGTGGACAGCCGTGAGCTTGCGATTTGGCAATCATCTGCCTACATGGGAGGAATTTCGGTATAAAGTCGATGAAAGATTTTATACAAGATTCCATAAAAACGAGCAGCGACAAGCTTTCTACAAGCTTGAAAAAGGAACCTATTCGCTGCTGGAGTATCAAAAGACATTAAGGGAGCTGTCCTGATTTGCACCTGAAGAAGATTTCTAACCATACCAGCTTGCGAGATGATTTCAAGATGGGTTGAGTACCGAACTCAAAACCATCGTTGGTACGACACCGGTGCAGAATTTGCAAGAACTAATTTTTGTCACAAGTAAAGCTGAAAAGATCGTGCAAACCAAGAAGCTATCCGCAGCCACTAATGGGGAACCTTTCAGGCGAGATTCGAAGTTCAATCGGCGTATGGGACCCTATCCATTGAGGTCTTATCCTCTACAAAACAATGGTGGCAATGGAGGTAACAACAGGAAGAACTTTTCTATTCCGAATTCTATTAGATCTATATGGAATCTATAGCCACGTTGATGTTATAATTGTAGCGAGATGGGCCATCTTCAGAGGGACAGCTGAAAACCAAGGCGTATCACAGGCACACCAAATGCAGGCCGAGGTGGGTATGCCAATCCCACCAAACCACCAGCACGCACACCAGGAGGACCACCAAATGGATTCACAAGTGAGGCACAACCAAGACCAACGAGGCTATTCACCCTAACTAATGCTGAGGCTAGTTTTGGTGCGAGTTCGTGAGGTTGATATTTCGAAGACCGTGTTCAGATTGCGATATGGCCACTATGAATTTCTGGTTATCCCATTTGGATTGACCAATGCACCAGCTGTGTTCATGGACCTGATAAATCGTGTGTTCCATGAGTTTCTAAAAAAATTTAGGATAGTTTTTAACGATGACGTTCTGATCTATTCAAAATCGGAAGAGGAGCATGCTAAACACTTGCGGATTGTGCTGAATGTTTTGAATGATCGGCGGTTGTTCGTAAAATACTCCAAATACGAATTTTGGTTATGTGAAGTTGGTTTCCTTGTCCATGTTGTTTCTGCCCTAGGTGTCCTTGTTGATCTGAAGAAGATTGAATATGTAGTTGTTTGGGAACTCCTGTGAATTGTGTTCGAAGTTCATAGTTTTTTTGGCTTAGCCTGATACTACCGTCACTTTGCGGAGAATTTTTTAACACTTGCCGGACCATTGACGAAACTAACGCGCAAAGGAGTGTCGTTTGTGTGGAATGAGAAATGCCAGAGAAGTTTCGAAGAACTGAAAACTAGTTAGTTTCCACACCTATCCTTACCTTACCTATCTGCGGGAAGGAGTATGTGGTTTATAGCGATGTGTCAAAATCCGGACTTGGATGCATATTGATACAAGAAGGGAAGGTCGTTGCCTATGCTTCCCCATAGTTACGATTGCACGAAAGCAACTATCCTACTCATGATTTGGAGCTTGCAGCCGTGGTGTTTTCATTGAAAATTTGACGACATTACCTGTACGGTGAGACGTGCAGAATCTTCACAGACCACAAAATCCTGAAATAGCTCCTCATGCAAAAAGAATTGAATATAAGACAACGAAGATGGGTGGAGCTGATTAAAGACTACGATTTGATTATCGAATATCATCCTGGAAAACCGAATGTTGTCGCTGATACCCTAAGCCGAAAGTTTCATCCTCCTTCCCCATCTGTTTTGGCTTACATGCGCACCCATTACATGCCTATGTTGCTGGAATTGAAAGCTAACCATGTGCATCTTGGCATTGATTTTTCTGGTTCATTGTTGGCACGAATCTAAGTCATGCCTACCTTGATTGAGGAGATTCGGAATCATCAATTAGAGGATCCGAAACTAATTGAAATTCGGAAGCAACATTCTGATGGTATTGATGCCATAGTTCGTGATTTCAGAATGCGAGATGATGGAGTGCTTGTCTTTAGAAACTGAGTATGTGTTTCACAAGATGTTCATATTCGTAATCTTATTTTATCTAAGACGCACTGTTCAAAGTTCGCTATCCATCCCGGAAGCACTAAGATGTACTGAGATTTAAAGGAGCAGTATTGGTGGTCGAACATGAAACACCACATTGCTGAGTTCGTTGCCCAATGCCTCGTATGTCACAATGGATTTTATGACTGGTTTGCCTAGATCGCAGCAAGGATATGATGCCATTTGGGTGATCGTAGATCGATTGATGAAATCTGCACACTTCCTTCCTATACGTGTGACGGATACACCAGAGAAATTGGTTGTTCGTTACTTGGACGAGATTGTTCGATTGCATGGAGTGTCAATTTCTATCGTTTCAGATCATGACCCTCATTTCACATCACGATTTTGGGAAAAATTCCAGAATGCGCTGGGTTCGAGATTGAATTTCAGTATAGCATTTCATCCTCAGAACAATGGCCAATCAGAAAGGATGATTCAGACATTTGAACACCTGCTACGTGCGAGTGTGTTGGACCAGCATACCAGTTGGGACCGATCCCTACCACTGGCAGAATTTTCCTACAACAATAGTTTTCATGCAAGCATCGGTATGGCACTTTATGAAGCACTATATGGGAAACGTTACAGAACAACCATTTTCTGGAATGAAGTAGGCGAAAGATGCCTAAACAATTTGGAATTGATTGATCAAGCAATAACGCAGTTGAACTTGAGTAGACAATGGCTAAAAACAGCACAGGATCGACAAAAAAACTATGTTGATATTGACGAAGGGAACTGGAATTTTCGGTAGGTGACAAGGTGTTTTTGAAGGTCGCCCCATGGAAAGGTGTCCTTCATTTTCAGCAACGAGCAAAGTTAGCACCTCGTTGCATTGGTCCGTATAACATCGTCGAGAGAATCGGTCCTGTTGCATACCGACTTGCCTTAACTCCAAATATGGAAAGAATTCACAACATGTTTCACATTTCAATGTTGAGAAAGTATGTGCAAGACCCTGCTCATGTGCTCGAAGAACTACCAGTCAAAGTTACTGAAGACCTATCCTATCCCGTACAGCTAGTTGCCAAACTAGATTGTTCAGTTCGATAGCTTCGCAGTCAAAGTGTGCCTATATACGAGTTGTTTGACATAATGGACAAATTGAGGAACAGTCTTGGGAGACTGAGGAATCTATATGTGGAAAATTTTTTAATTTTTTTGCTTTTGTACTTGTTCTAAAATTTCGAGGACGAAATTCTTATGAGGGAAGGATGTGAGCCCCGAATTTTGAGTCCTACAAGTCCAGAAGTTAGTACAAGTGAAAAGAACATTTTTTTTCTGAAGAAAAGGATGTGTGATGGCCGAAATTGATAAGGAATATCCAGTAGTTAGTTTCGTTTTTTATTCCCTTTAAGTTGAATCCTTATTTGTTGATAAATACCTTAAAAAATAAAATCTCTAAAATTAAAGGAAAATAATTACAAAACTTAATTCTAATAATTATCTTATCTTAATCTAATCTTGAAATTAGTTAAATTAATTCCATAACTACCCTATATAAATAGGAAGTCGGCCACATTTAAACCTCACACAGAAAATATATAAAATTTGTCCAACCAAAGACCCTACATCATCTTATTTATACTGAAATCTACTGGAATTTCAAACAAGCATAACTCTCTTATATTTTGGCGGATTATTGCAAATAATAGCTTGTTGGAAATCTCATTCTGTCCTCTTTCCAAAAATTTTGGTTTTTTTATCTCGAGATTAGTTTTTCTTTATTAAAAATTAAATTGTATTTCAACGGAATTGCTAAAATCTGCTTAAATTTCAAAATAGCATAACTCTCTTATCCTTTGTCAGATTCTTATGAATAATAGCTTGTTGGAAAACTCTCTTCGTCCTTTTTTAAACCGTCTTAGATTTTTTTTCTGGAGATTAAATTTTCTTTATTATAAGTTAAATCTTATTTCGGCGGTATTGCCAAAATTTGTTTGAACTTCAAAATAGCATAACTCTCTCATCCTTTATCAGATTCTTGCGAATAATAGCTTGCTGGAAAACTCTCTTCATCCTATTTCAAACCATCTTGAATTTTTTTTCTGGAGATTAGTTTTTCTATGTTATAAGTTAAATCATATTTCGTCGGTATGCTAAAATCTGCTTAAACTTCAAAATAGCATAACTCTCTCATCCTTTGTCGAATTCTTGCGAGTAATAGCTTAATGGAAAACTCTCTTCATCCTATTTTCAACTATCCTGGGTTTTCCCTCTGTAAGTTTTTTTTTTTTTGAAAATTGAGTCATATTTCGGCAGCATTAGGTTTTAAAATTATGTGATTCGACCTTCAATTGATTTTTGTTGTTGTTCGTCTTGTTTATATGATTGGTTAGCATCCATTCATGTTGTAAAATCATGAATTCATCCTTTGAATCTCCTCTATACATAAAATAATTATGGCTTACCCTTGCTCTATTGTTTCCTATCTTGATCAATTGATTAACCTATTGGATTCTGATTTTTTTTCTTTTGATTGTACAAGTTATAAACACCTAATCCTCCTTTGTTAACATGAAATCACAACCCTTACCCTTACATGCATAAAATTGCAATTTGTCTTGTGCCCTACTCTTAGTGCCGAAATTTGCATAGTTAATTGGGATGGTAATTCAGGTTGAATTTTGTTAAGTTCTTGACTATCACATAACACATCCAAGGGGAAGGCACCTGCGACATCTAATCACTGGTTTCTGATAGGTTTGGTGAGTGGAATTGGTAAGGAAATAGGGTATTCAATTGGTTATTGAGTATACATGCTTAGTTTGGTTTTTTCCGTAAGGACCCAAACCCAACCTATTAGGACCCTTACCGCTGTGAAACCTAAATAAGCCCTCGCAAGGTCCTATTTGAATCCCACAAGGCTCAAGTCACATAATTGTCAATTTTATTGGTTGATTTATATACTATTTAAAGTTTGGAACGTATTCATAGATTAATGAATTTCTGGCTTACACGGAGTGAAAGAAAACATCAGCGGAAGACTTATATTAATACTCAAAATAAGTGGAAACATAACACACAAGTTCCATAAGAATCTCAAAACATCAACCATTAGTATCATGCATATTTCGGAAGCAACAAAAAGAGAAAGAGGGATTGGAAAGCTAGAATGCAAATCCACACAAGTTCAAAAACATGGCATGTGCATTCAGTAGAAAAGGGTTGCAAATTCGTCCAGCCATGCAACCTTGATCTCATACCTTTGGTACCAGCAACAAAGTACACACCTAAGTCTGCAAAGGGAGAGAAAAGAAGGGATGAGATTACAAGAATCTCAGTAGGGTCATAACATCATAAATCCTAGGGATTCCCAATCAAACATCTCCCAAACAACATCAGATCATCCCTACTCATCTAAGGGTATCAAGCAATTCAAGAATCAATTAAAAGGGTTAGGACCAAAACTAAGGTTGAGGGTGGACTACAAACACTTCTGAAAATCAGAAGTACACAAGCAGGAAAAGTCATTAGGTTACTCTTGGCAGTATGAAAAGAAAAGGCCATCCTCTTCCACCTGTGTTGTCCAAGGCTTTGTTGCACAAAAGGTAAATGGTTAGACAATCAATATTCCAGTAAGACTTTTAGTTGTCTCCGACATCCAGACTTGATCGGGCCCAGGAGCACTCTTTCAGCAACGCATACAAATCATCTTGTCACTCTCAAATAGGGCAACCTAATGTCCAGACTCGAACTGGCCTAGAAGTCCAGACTCAAACTGGCCTACAAAGCTTCCTGACGTTTGGACTTGAACCGACCTACAAGGCATCTAACGAACTCTTACTGGGAATAACCACCCATAAACCTCCAAGTTCGGTAAGCATCTCTCCTCTTCATAGGAGCAACAATACTTACCCCGCAGGGCCAGTGACAAAAAGATCCTTCAAACAAATCACAAACATGTTACATACACATATATACACATAGTACACGCATACACAAATCACAAAAAAGGATCCTCAATCAAATCATAATACAAATCAAAGATCAATCCTCAAAGTCATAACCGAATCAGGCAACCTATTTTCTTATTAACTTCTGAGATTCCTTATTATCATAATCACACATTCCGCAAGCATATAACCAAGATAGGGAATCGAATTCACTCATATTCAAACAATCAAAAAATAGGGTAACCAAAGGAGCCGATGAGTCATAGATCCTACCTCTCATGTGTTTGAATCAGATGCAATCCTTTGCCTTTCCAATAAGATCAGAATCTCCTAAACAATTACAAAGCAAAGACCACACAATACTAAGCCACAAAACTACTTAATTAAAAACCAAAGGCAATGGGAATCCTTACCAATTAACCTACCCAAATCCAGTGATCTGGATGCAGGAATATCTTTCCCCTGAATGCGTGATGTGATGGCCAATAACTCAGTAATAATTTACTTGATATTTTACCTTAATTCAATATACAAATTTCAGCAACACCTTAAGGTTTATAGGGAAATTTGCGATTTGAACATTAGAGAGGTTAGGGGTTGTGATTTCATATAGTTAATAAAGGAATAGGTGTTTATAACATGTACAATCAAAAGAAACAAGATCAGAATCCAATAGGTTAATTAGTTGATCAAGATAGGCATCAATAGGGCAAAGGTAGGGTATGCTGATTTCATGAATAGGTAAGATTCAAAGGATGAATTCATGATTTTAAAATCATGAATAGATGCTAAACAATCATACGAACTAGAGGAACAATAATAGAAATCAATTAAAGGAAGAATCATACAATTTTGAATCCTAATTCTGCCAAATTTCTACCTAAATTACAGAATAGAAAAAACCAACCTCTAGATGAAAACCCAAGATGGCTGGGTAGATAAATGAAAGATATTTCCAACAAGCTATTATTCACAAGAATCCGACAAAGAATGAGAGAGTTATGCTATTTTGAAGTTCAAGTAGATTTTGGCAATTCCGCCGAAGTACAATATAACTTTTAACAAAGCAAAACTAACCTTCAGATGAAAACCCAAGATGGCTGGAAAGAGTATGAAGAGAGATTTCCAACAAGCTACTATTCAAGAGATTTCCAACAAGCTACTATTCAAGAGATTTCCAACAAGCTACTATTCAAGAGATTTCCAACAAGCTACTATTCACAAGAATCCAACAAAGGATGAGAGAGTTATACTAAGATGAAGATCAAGGAGTTTCGGCTAGGGTTTAGGAAAAAATCTAAAATTGAGAAGAAGGGGTTAAATTACGAAATTTCTATGTGGGTTTTGGTATGTTTAGGTGGGATCGGCTGGCCATTCTTTTATAGGTGTCTAAGGAGGTTTAGCTAAGAGATAAATTCCTACTTTTAAGCTTAAAAAGATAATTAAAAGATAATTCTATTAGATAAATACTTCTACTTAAAAGAATAAATCTATTAAAAGAGATATTCTATTTAAAAGGAAGAACTATTTAATACCTTACATAATAAGGGATAAAATTAAGGATAATTAATATAAAAATACAAGAATTAAAATAGGTAATATCTGACAGCAACCATTTTAGGCCATCAGGCATCCATTTCTTCAAGGAAAAATAGTCATTTTAGTTGCATCGACTACTGGACTTTCTGGACATCTAAACTAGGAAGGGTCAGGGTCTCACATTGTCTTTGTTTTATGATGCTATAGGTGGTTCATAACCATTAAATAAAGGCAAAGGAATAGCTTCCTGTTTAGAGACAACAGAGGTAGGATCTATGCCTCATCGATTTCTCTAGAGATTCTTGTTGCGTATTGGTTATTTTCGATGCATACCCCTATTATTATTGCATGCGAATTGATTGTAGAGAGTATAAATGAATGGCAGATTAGGATATGATTACTTAGGCTACACCAAACCCTTGAGATAGGTTATGTGTGCCTAATTTGCTTGTGTTGTGTATATTGAATATGCTGATTGTGTTCTAACATGATTGAGGATACCCTATTATGGTATTATGCTTTGGGCTTGCCTATGTGTGCTTGTACATGTTTGTGTGTCAGGATCCTATTCTGGTGGCCATTTGGAGTAAACACTGATGCTCCTTGGCAGAGAGGAGGCTCTTACTGGTAAGGGAGTCGTCTAGGTGGTAATCCCAAGCAAGAGCTAGCTGGATGCCTAGTCCTATGTGCTTGCTAGATGTCTAGTCCTGTATGCTAGCTAAATGCCTTGTCCTGTGTGCTGACAATAAGCCCTAATCCTGTGTGTTGGTTAGGATGCCTAGTCCTATGTGCTGGCTGGATGACTTGTCCTGTGTGCTGGCAAGATGAATAGGCTTGCTGTTTAGCTTGTGTGTTAACCTTTTACCCTTTTTGCAGGAAAGCCTTGGACAACATAGGTGGAAGGGGATGACCTTTATTTTTCCTACTACCGAGAGTAATCTGATGAGTTTGACCTGTCTGTGTACTTCTGATTTTCGAAAGTGTTGTAGTCCTCCCTCAGGCTTAGTTTCAGCTCTATCCCATTGATTGATTCTTGAATTGTGTGATACCCATAGTTATGTAGGGATGATCTGATGTTATTTGGGAGATATTTTTTTAAGATTTCTATAGATCTTATGATGTTGTGACCCTACTGAGATTCTTGTAATCTCATCCTGTTGTTTTCACTATTTTTCAGGCTTAGTTACATTCTCTGCTCGTGGTACTAGTATATGAGGTCAAGGCTATATGGCGGGGTCATATCGCATCACATTTACATACATGTTCCTTGATTGATTACGCATATAACATGAACCTTGATTGGACTATTTTCTGGTTATTTAAGTCCCTTCTTTGATGGTTTGTTTCCGGATTACTTTAGGAGGTTTACATGTTGAATTTTTATATCTTTATGGGACTTGTATGTTATGGTTCCAATGACTCAATTTAAAGACTTCCACTGATGTTTTATTCACTCCGTATGATACCAGAATGCTTGTCCAATATTTTAAGAAGGATGAAATTTTTATAAGGAGGAGAGGATGTGAGACCCCGATCTTTTGTCCTAGATATCCAAAAGCTAGTGTAGCTGAAATGAACATTTTGCTCCAAAAGAAATAGATGTGTGATAGCTGAAAATGGTACTAAAGGTTCAATGTTTATTTCTGATTTCATTTCTTCCTTATTTCATTTCTAGCATTAATGGTACATTATCCAATCTTAAGAGATAATTCTAGAATTAAATCCTAAAGATTATCTCCTAATATCTAGCTTTAAAAGTAGAAAATTTTTCATTAAACCCTATAAATAGAGTAGTCAGCCATACATAAAATCCCACACAAAAAATACACAAACTTATCATGTGATAAACCCTACTCCTTACCCATACTATCGAAATTCACCTAACATTCACCACTGTAGAATTTTTTCATCCTTCATCAGATTTCTGTAAATAATAGCTTGTTGGAAACCTCTTTCCATCCTTTATCTTGTTATCTTAGTTTCATCATCAAAAAATTAGTTTTTCCTTATACTTTACTTAATGCAATTTGAAGGAGGATAATGCCGAAATTCTTTGATTGATCCTTCAATTGGTTTCTGTTGTTTTTCTTCTTGTTCATATGGTTGATTGGCAGCTATTCATGATGTAATATCATGAATTTATCCTTTGAATCTTCCTTATGTATGAAATCAACATTCCCTGTACCCTTACATTATGGTTGTCGATTCTTACCAATTGGCTTGTCTGTTGGTTTATGATATTGTTCCTTTGAATCGTATGTGTAATTAACACCTAGTCCTTCCTTGTTATCATGAAATCATAACCCCTAAACATTATATGTATAAAATCTCAATTTCTCTTGTACCCTAACTTAGTGCCAAAATTTGCATGCTTAATTTGGATGGAAAATCAGGTTGATTCTTGTTGTGTTCCTGGCTATCACATCATACATCTAATGGGGAGGTCTCCGTAGCATCTGATCACTGGTTTCTGATAGGTTTGGTGAGTGGAATTGGTTAGGAATTAGGATTTTTACTTGGTTATTGAATATACATACTTAGTATGGTTTTGTCTTTGCCTTAAGGTTATATAAGTGGTTTGGATCCTCTTAATAAAGGTAAAGGATTAACTATATGTTCAAAGACAAGAAAGGTAGGATCTATACCTCATCGATTTCTCTAGAGATCCTTGTTATTTGTTTGATGATTTCGGTGCATGTCCTTGTTCATGATTGTATTTCATGCCTTGTATAGTGTATGCATGAGTTGGAGATTGAGCTATGATCCTTTATGCAATTTCAAACCATTGAGTTAGGTTGAGTGTGCCTATTCCGCATATGTTGTGCACATTGAACATGCTGATTGTGTTATGATATGATTAAGGATGCCATGCTGCGATGTTGTGCTTTGTACTTGCTTGTGTGTGCTTGTACATGATTGTGCGTCATGATAGTTTTCCGATGGCCATTCGGGGTAACCCCTGATGCGCATAGGGACAGGAGAGGTTCTTACTGGTATGGGAGTTGCATGGATGCAATCCCCAGTATGTGCACACTTGATTCCTAGTCCTTGTGTGGCTAGATATCTTGTCCTGTGTGCTAGCAAGATGTCCTTATCCTTGTGTGGTTTGGATTCCCTTATCCTTGTGTGGTTTGGATGCATATGTCTTTGTGTAGCTTGGATGCCTTGTCCTTGTGTGACAAGATGAATAGGCTTTCTGATTAGAATGTGTGCTAACCATTTACCTTTTGTACAGCTAAGTCTTGGACAACACAGGAGAAAGGGGATGGTCTTTTCGTTGATGTGATCGAATGATGAATTGCCTGCCTGTGTATTTTTGTAGTCCACACACAGTATATAACTTTCGGCCCTATCTCTATTATGTTTGTTTGATGATTGATTGATATTGCTTTAGTTGTGTAGGTGAATCTGATGTTGTTTGGATGATGTTTGGGAGATATTTGTTTAGATTTTTGCAGATCTTATAATGTTGTGACCCTACTGGTATTCTTGTAATCTCACCCTGTAATTTAGATTTTATGATGTTTGGGAGATGTTTGTTAAGATTTTTGCAAATTTTTCAGACTTAGATACATCATTTGTCTGTGGTACTGGTGTGTGAGATCAAGGATGCAAGATTGGATGATATTGCATCACATTTGGATACCTCCTTCCTTGCTGATTGCTTGCACAATTACCATTAAACATGAAGTTTGATTAGACTGCTTTCTGGTTTATTGAATCCCACTTGTTCCTACTTATTTCCGGAAATTATTGGAGGCTTACTTACTAGACTTTTAGATCCCTATGAGACTTGTGAGTTGTGGATCCCTTAATTAATTATAAAAACTGCTGCTGATATTTTTATTCACTCCATATGTTACCAAAATATTTGTCCATTATTTTCTTTGAAATTGAAGAGGTATTCACCGTCGATAACAGTGACTAATCCCCTCCGCTGTATCGTAAGCACCAACTATGGGTGGGTCCAGCTGGCCCGAATATTTGTCCATTATTATCATACTCCAATCTTTAAAAAGCATAAGAAAGGAATTTATTAAAATCGGATCTAGTGTGATTAAACCTTGTGACATTCAGATAGGCTTTAGGTTAGGCTTGTCTGGGTTTCATGGCGGTAAGGGTCGTAATAGGTTGGGTTCGGGTCCTTACATTTAAGGCTGATTTTGACGCATCGTTGTAAACCACATATTCTTTTCCACTAATTGGAAAAGTAAGGATAGGTGTGGTCGCCAATCTAGTCTTCATTTCTTCATAACTTTGCTAACATTCTTGGTCCACACAATCAGCTCTCCTTTGCATGTAAATTTCATCAAAGGTCTAGCACGCGATGAGAAATTCTCCACAAAGTGACAATAGTATCCGGCTAAGCCAAGAAAACTAGGAACTTGAAATATGGTCCCCGAGGGTTCCCAAGCAACAATTTCAATCTTCTTTGCATCAACAAGAACACCATAGGCAGTAATAACATGTCCAAGGAAACCAACATCACGTAACCAGAATTCACATTTGGAGTACTTTGCATACAGCTACCGATCTCTCAAGATTTTCAGCACAATCCGCAGATGCTCGGTATGCTCTTCTTCCAATTTTGAAGAAATGAGAATGTCGTCGATGAAGACAATCACGAATCTATCTAGAAATTCTCAGAACACTCTATTCAACAAAATCGATAAACACAGCTGGAGCATTGGTCAAACTGAATGACATAACCAGAAATTCATAATTCCCATATCACAATCTGAATGCAGTATTCGGAATATCAACTTCACGAACACGTAACTGATGGTATCCCGATCTGAAATCAATTTTGGAAAATATGGCTGCATTTTGGAGCTGGTTAAACAAGTCATCAATTCAAGACAAGGGATACTTGTTCTTTAAGGTGACACGATTCAGTTGCTGATAGTTTATATACAATGGCAGCAAACCGTCTTTCTTTTTCATGAACAGAACAGGTGCTCCTCATGGTGATATGCTCGGCCGAATAAAATCACGATTCAAAAAATCTTCCAATTGCGTCTTCAATTCCTTTATTTCTGCAGGAGCAATACGATAAGGTGGGATGGAAATCGGACTCGCACCTGACGCGAACTCAATCCCGAATTCAACTTCTCTTGCTGGTGGCAACCCGGCTACATCTTCAGGATATACATTTTGAAATTCATGAACTACGGGGATTGAAATCAGATCTGAAGATTCTTTGGAAATGTCATGCACATGCTCGAGATATGAAGTACATCCTTTGCTGATCAATCATTTTGCATAAAGCCAGGAAATCATGCAAGTTTGAACAACTCGCCTATCACCTTCAAAACAAAATTTGGAACCATCTGGAAAACTGAACCATGCATGCTTGTTAAAACACTCCATTTAGGCTTGGTACTTCACCAAACAATCCATGTTTAAGATCACATCCAGCTCTTGGATGTCCAATGGAATCAGATCCATTTTATGCACATTCAAGGCCATTCGTGCAGCACAATCGATGTAGAATAGATCACAAGTCAATTGCTCTCTCAAGGGAGTTAGAACTGCAATAGGAAGAGATAGGGGAGACAGAGGCCGATCTGAGTTAAGTGTTATTCTTGGAATCACAAATGATCTATTGGCCCCGGAATCTATTAACATTTTAACATTTTGAGAAAAGACTGAGATGCTATGTGTCACCATGTCTGGGTTTGCTTTAGCATCAGTCAATGCGAACAATCTCTTGGCACTGGGATGCGCCTCACTTGTGGATCCACTAGGTTTTCCTCCAGGTGCACGGGCTGGTGGTTTAGTGGGATTGGCATACCCACTATGGTATTCATTTGGTAAGCCTAGGGAAATCCCTCTGAATATGGACCATTTCTCCACAATGGTAACACATCATGGCTGTCAAATCCATGTGGATCCATGGGAGTTAGAATTAGAACCAGAGAAATTCTTTCTGAAATTAATTTGGTTTCCATTGTTCTTTGGAGGAATTGACTTCAAAGGATAAGGTCCCAAAAAATGATTGAATTTAGAACCACACCGGAATGAACCAGTGTTGTTTGCTATAGAAGGTTTCTTGCTTTGCACAATCTTCTCAGCTTCGATGGCAGCCACAATCAACTCCTGTAGATTATGCACTGGTGTCATGCCCATAATAGTCTTAAGCTTAGTACTCAGGCTATCTTGGAATCGCCTTGTGAGCTAACAAGGTGTGCGATCCTCTTCTGGTGCAAAACGGGACAGCTCCCTCAATTCTTTCTCATATTGTAGCATCGAATGGGTACCCTGCTTCAATTTGTAGAAGGCTTGATGCTGCTCATTTTTATATAACCGGGTGTAGAATCTTTCATTGACTTCATAGAGAGACTCACCCCAGGTAGGTACACGATCTCCAAACCATAGGCTCATGGCAGTCCACAATGCAAGTGCTTCACCCTCAAGTAGAAATGTGGTGTTGGCAACTTTGTCATCTTTAGAAACACGAAGGAAAAAGGCAACTTGGCATATAGTATCAGTCCACTCACGAGTTGTAGTAGCACCTGCTTAACCGATGAAATCCTTGCACCCTAACTGGCAAGCTACTTTCAGCAATTTCATAATGACAACAGGAAGCCTCTCAGCTTCCTTAGGATTAGTCGGCTGAATAGGTTCAAGAGGTGGCATTGGATCTTCCTTAGGAGGTGCAGGATTATTCTAAATTTGGGCCTCCATTCGTTGCTGGTTTGCAGTAATTCCTTGCAACACATTCAGTATCTGCGCTAGCACAGGATCTATGACTAGTGCGGGTAGGGCTTCTAGTTTGGCTTGGTTTTCAGGTTGCTCAACCAGGTTTTTGGGCTTAGCTTGCCTTCTCTGCTTATTCGGTTCATTCTGCGGATTCTGGTCATTCTGATCTTTCAGTTGCTGTTCAGTTTGTGCTTCATTCCTACCCCGACGAGCTCTAGAAAGATTACGCATCCAAATTGACCTTGCCATACTATACAAACACATACAAGGTCACTTAATACATAACCAAAATATGAAACAAAAGGAAAGAAATGGTACCTAGTGGAGAGGCGTACACTGAACGATATGCATATGCTGAAACAAATCGCAAGAGATGCATACAAAACACAACATAGCCTCAATATTCATACACATATTTAGAAACATACTCGGTAATCACATTAAAACACATTGAGACATCCGACGTTACATGCTTATATATAGGAGTATTTTCTGAAGCACATAGCATGCAGCCAAGAAACACAATCAAACACTTAGCAAAACATATCATAACATATTCAGATGTACAACATATAATCACACATAAAAACATGCAGCAAAAATTACAGAAATGTATAAAACAAAACACATCAATTCACACAATCAAACATTGCATTAGAATACACAAAATCATGCATGAGCTTGTAGGGAACACTAGGCATAACAATAACTAGTTAGGGTGTGTGTGTGCATGTGTACATTCCTACAACAAAGATAAGAACACACCTTAGTAAATATCAATCAGTCTTATAGGTACACACATACAATAAACAGAATCAAAATTATGCAATTAAAATCATGTTTCCTAAACCATGCACTATTATCAAACTTGTAAGGACCCAAACCCAACCTATAAGGACTCTTACCATTGTGAAACTCGAATAAGTCTTCACAAGGTCCTATTCGAATCCCACAAGGCTCAAGTCACACTAATTACCAATTTTAAGGTTCGTTCTTATACTTTTAAAGGCTAGAGCATGTTAACACTTAGACATACAATCTGGTATGATATGGAGTCAGTAAAAAACATCAGTGGAAGTCTTTATAAATAATGAGAAGAACCATAACACACAAGTCCCAAAAGAGTCTAAAGATCCAACATATGTTCTCGGAAATTAATGGTAAAGAACTGTCATTCAGAAACTAAAATGTATTCCAATCAAACTTGCATAAATAGAGGAAATTGCTCAATTAACCAGCAAGGAAAATGACATGCGAATGTGATACAATATCGTTCTGCTGTGCAATCTTGATCTCAATCCCAACTGTACCATTGGTAGAACATATACCTCAGCCTGAAAAATAGGAAACAATGGGACGAGATTACAAGAATCTCAATAACATAAAAAAATTTTAAGATCTATAGAAATCTAAAAAATCATCTCCCAATAAACATGTCAGATTGTATATACTAACAACGGGATCAAACAAATAGCAAGCACGCAAAATAAAGAGCTAGGCTAAAATCAATAGGTGTTGGGATGACTTGAATAACTATCCCCTTCCACCTGTGTTGTCCAAGAATTAGCTGCACAAAGGATAAATGGTTAGCAAACAAACTAATCAACAAGCTTTTCCATTTTGCCTCACAAGGACAAGGCATCCAAGCTACACTAGGATAAGGGCATCCAAACCACAAAAGGATAAGGGCATCCAAACCACATAAGGATAAGAGCATCTTGCTACACAAGGACAAGGCAACTGGCCATTCAAGGACTAGGTTTCTAGCCACACAAGGACAAGGAATCCGGTGAGCTCTTGCTTGGGATTGCCACCCATGTGACTCATATACTAGTAAATACCTCTCCTCTCACTAGGAGCATCAGTCACTTACCACGAATGGCCACCGGAAAGAGGATCCTAACATAACAAATAAGTACAAACATATATAAGCAAGTACAAGGCATAGCAGTACAGCAAGACATCCTCAATCATATCATAATACAATTAGCATGTCAATAACACATGGTATTACTGAAATAGGTATTCAATCCTTAGCATATGGATCTTTAAATCACCTAAGGAATCCTGAAATCAATCCACAACCATACATACTAAATCACAAGCATGCGTATTCACTAAACACAAACTGAATTCATCATTAAAACAAAAGATTTCTTGAGAAACCGATGAGGTATAGATCCTACATCTTTTATGTCTAAACAAGTAGCTAGTCCTTTACCTTTATCAATAGGATCAGAACCATCTAATCAACCATCTAATCTCCTCTTGGATATGTGATGTGATGGCCAAGAACTCAACAAGAATCAACCTGATTATCCACCCCAATTCTTTGTGTAAATTTTGACATACATAGAGAACAAATGTAGGGTTGCCGATTTTCTCATACAGATGTATACAATGGGTGATTTTATTGTATTATAACATGAATAGGTGCCAAACACTCATATGAAAAAGAGTAACAAAAACTAAAACCAACAGGAAGAAGAAAAACAGATTTCTTCACACATCCCTAGGAATTTTAGGAATAAAAATTAAAATAGAAAATCTAACCTTTTGATGATAAAACCAAGATAATATATGCTGGATGAAAAGAGGATTCCATTATAAGCAGAAATCTGATGAATATCAAGCAATTTCAGCCAAAGAAGAAATGTCGACACTTATAGAGAAGAAGAGGGTTTAATTTCATGAATAAAGAGGGATTTTTTGGTATGTGCAATAGGGTAGTCGACTAGGGTATTTATAGGGTTTTTAGGAGATTAATTTTCCTACTTTTAAGCCTAGATATTCTCAGATAATGATTGGGAGATGATTCTGATTAAAATCTAGAAAAAAATTCTTTTTGAAACTTTCAGAATAGGAAAGAAACCAAATGGGAAAGAAATGAAATAGGAAGGAAATAAAATGAACCAAAATAGAAAAGAATCATCACAATCATTTTTGGCCATCACACATCTATTTCCATTGAGGCAAAATGGTCATTTCAGCTGCACTGGTATCTGGACTTCTAGGACATTTACATAGGAAGGATCAAGGTCTCGCACCTTTTATGATCCTGCATTGACTTTTTATTGGTGGAGAGTTCTTTCAAGAACTTGGAATAACGCAAGACCTATTTGATGGTATCAAGAAGAGGTATATTTACTTCAACCTTCCAAAAAACCTTTAAAATTTCTTGTTCCTCCTGAGACTTGCTATTTTTAGCAAACCTAGAAGGAAATGGTGGAGGTATGGTGATCTTCGGTTGAGGTACGACTTCGATCTCAGCCTCCAATTTCTCCATGGTTAGTGCAGCAATGCCTCGAGGATTCTACTTCCCTTTGGAGCTACATGTCTCTATTTCAGGCGTGGTCTCTGGTTGAACATCAGCTACAACTTCATTAGGTTCCTATTCGTCTCAGTCCAACAGGGCCTCGAGCCGAACAAATGTCCTTCGAGTTGATAGCTTTTGTAAGAATCGAATATTTTCAACCTGTAAAATGTATTAATGTCATTGGGCTCGAATTTCAAGAACAACTCATAGCCAGAAAAAAGAATTTTTCCAAAAAGGGATAACAATCCTCCCATATAGCTATTTGGGCTTATAAGAATAGATTTGTTATAAGATTTTAGAAAACCGGGATTGAGGGTATTTTTTAAATTTCACATTTAGTCTTTTGAAACTTTTAGTTTCATTTCTCTTGATTACCAACTACTTATAATATTTGTGAATTCACTAGGAAATTTGAAATCCGAAGTAGGATTCGAGCTTTCTTTATTTTTGAATTTTAATACTATTGATAATTTAGGTATTAAGTACAAAATTATGGAAAGTAATTTTTTGTGAATATTTTTGAGCAAGATTTGGTTTATTAAGGACATAGTTATGATAAAGGAAGGTATATAAGGATGTAGAAATTTTCCCAGGATTTTTCTAAGGTGCGTAATCATATTTAAATTTTTTAAAAAATTTTGGTATATTAAATTTATTATAAATTTTATAATTCTGAGAAAAATTATTATAATTCTTAGGATTGTTATAATAATTTTTAAAATTTATAAAATATTTCTAGGAATTTTTCGAGCTATTATACTATCTATTAGGAATTTTAAGGATATTCTATAAATTTAAGAATATGATAATATTATAATTTAAAAACGACGGAAAGCTTCATTATTTTAACTGAGCTTGGTCAAAACGACGGACACATGAGCCGTTTTGAATCATTGCAAAACTAGGGTTGGAAACCCTAATTATCCTCCCCCATACGATGTCGTTCCCTTAACCTTGAAATGTCGCCGTATTGTGAAACCCTGAATTTTGAGTCCTAGAAGTCCAAAAGCCAGTGCAGGTGAAAAGACGATTTTGGTCCTGAAGGAAAGGATGTGTGATGGCCAAAATTGGTAATAGTGGTATG
This sequence comes from Passiflora organensis, assembly GCA_019739055.1. NCBI lineage: Eukaryota > Viridiplantae > Streptophyta > Magnoliopsida > Malpighiales > Passifloraceae > Passiflora > Passiflora organensis. The sequence continues at coordinate 33,896,253 of JAEPBF010000087.1, forward strand.
GTAGTTAATTCTGGTATAAATTCCCTTTAATCTAAGTCATTATAGATAGGTAATTGCCTTAGATATTAAAATCCCTAAAAATAGGAAAAGATAATTATAGAATTTAATTCTGATAATTATCTTACTTTAATTAAGCCTTGAAGATAGGGATTATAATCTCATAACCATCTTATATAAATAGAAGCCAACCTCACAAAATTCATTCGCAGAAAACACACAAAAATCGTATAGCCTAAAACCCCAACACCTCCCTATATCTGTCAAAATTCGTTGAAACTTTAAACCAGCATAACTCACTTATCATTTGTCGGATTCTAGTAAATAATAGCTTGTTGGAAAGCTCTCTTCATCCTCTTTCCAAAACGTTTTTATTTTTTATCAGGAGGTTAATTTTATTTCTCATAAGTTAAGTCGAAAATCGGTGACAGAAATAGGTTTTCGCCATATCTTCTTGAATTTCAAAATAGCATAACTCTTTGATAGTTAGTTATAATCCTAAAAATAATAGATTGTTGGAAAGATATCTTCCTCCTCTTTCCAACCATATTTTCTGTTTTTTCATGAGGTTAGTATTTCTTTCTCATAAGATAAGTTAAAAATTGGCGACGGAATTAGGTTTTCGCCAAGTCTTCTTGAACTTCAAAATAGCATAACTCTTTCATAATTTGTAGTATCTCTTAAAATAATAGCTTGTTAGAAATCTCTTGTCATCCTCTTTTCACCCATATATTTTTTTTTGTTTGGATGTAAATATTTCCTAGTCTAAGGTTAAGTCGAAAATCGGCGCCAAAAATAGGTTTTTTTTTTAGATTTCTACAGTTTTTGTCTTCGGTTGATTTTTGTTGTCATTTCGCGTGTTCTTATGATTGCTTAGCATCTATTCATGATGTATGATCATGAGTTTCTTTCTTTTAAACTTCTCTATGCTTAAAATTGAAATTATCCTATGCTCTACTTTTAGCGACAAAATTTGCATAGTTAATTGGAAAGGTAATTCAGGTTGAATCTTGTTAATTTCCTAGCTATCACATCAAATATCCAAGGGGGAGGCACCTTGTTGTATTTTATGTGATTTGATTATAGATTATAGGGTGAGAGTATGAATTTTGGATTGAGATATGGATCTCATAAGCTATATCGAACCCCTGAGTTAGGTATTGAATGCCTGAGTTGCATATGTTATATGAATTTAATATGTTGATTGTGTTTTGACATGATTGAAGATACCCTATTTTGGTATAATGCTTTGTACTTGCCTGTCTGTGCTTGTACGTGTTTGTGTGTCAGGATCCTTTTCCGGTGGCCATTCGGGGTAAGCGCTGATGCTCCTAGGGAGAGGAGAGGTTCTTACTGCTATAGGAGTTGTATAGGTGGCAAAGCCCAGCATGCACGCGCTGGATGTCTGGTCCTTGTGTGGGCGGAACCCTGACCTTATGTGGCAGGAAGCCCTTATCCTTGTGTGGTTTGGGATGCCCTAGTCTGTGTGTGGCTTGGGAAGACTTGTCCTTGTGTGGCAAGACGACTGAACCCTGTCCTTGTATGGTAGGAAGTCCTTATCCTTATGTGGTTTGGGATGCCCAAGTCCGTGTGTGGCTTGGGAAGACTTGTCCTTGTGTGGCAAGACGACTTACTAGGCTTACTGATTAGCTTGTGTGTTAATCGTTTACTTTTTGTGCAGTATGCCTTGGACAACACAGGTGGAAGGGGATGGCTTTTCTTCTTCATTTCTGAAAGCAATCTAATAAGTTCCACCTACCTTTGTTCTTCTGATACTTTCGAAAGTGTTTGTAGTCCTCCCTCAACCATAGATTCGGCCTTAACCCCTTTCTGAATGATTCTTGAATTGCGTGATTCTCTTTAGATGTTTAGGAATGATCTAATGTGAATTGGAAGATTTGTGTTTAAGGTTTCTGCAGATCTTATGTTGCTGCAACCCTACTGAGATTCTTGTAATTTCATACTGTTATTTTTACCATCTTTCCAGTTTAGGTACATCCACTGTCCATGGTACCTGTGTGTGAGATCAAGGTTGCACGGCGGGGCGATATCGCATCACATTTGCATACTTGATCCTTGTTTACTTGCGCATATAACATGAATGATTGGGCTACTTTCTGGTTTATTTTCAGATCCCTCATTTGCTTGATATTTTCGAAACATGTTGGAAGATTTCTTGCTGATTGTTTGGATCCCTATGGGACTTGTGTGTTATGAACCCAATGATTTAATCTAAAGACTTTCGCTGATATTTTATTCACTCCGTATGTTACCGGAATATTTGTCCAATATTATGCTCCATTTATTGTTTATCATTAAAATAAATATGCTAAAAATCAGAAGTTAGAGGTAAGCCTGGTGAGATTCAAATAGGTCCTAGGTGTCATTTTTGGCTTATTTGGGTTTCATGGCGGTGATGACCTTAATCGAAGCAAATAGTAATAGTTAGGAATTGGGGTCGTCACAAGTTTGGTAACGGAGTATGGTTTAGGGAAATTAATTTGTTATATGCTAACTTATTTGTTGATTTTGGTGTTTGTAGGTAAGGACATGTGCACACACTCACTCACTTAGGGGCTAATACCGAAAATGAACTAATGCTAAAATAGGATTGATTTGTAAGATTTAAATGATGAGAATGATAATCTGATGTGATGTTTGTTCATGTATGTTCTTATGCCTGGTATGCCATGATATGTTTCGGTGAGTGTTTGCTGTGTTTGTTATCATTGCTAAGAATGTGTGTGTTGATTTATGCATGCTGCCGAGTGTCCCTATTTGACTCTTATATTGCTGAATGTATATGTATGTGATTGCTGGTGTATACTACCGAATATGGATGTTGTGTGAAACCATGCTTGCTGAATGTTTGATGACGATTTATGAGAGTATATATATATGAGTGTTGATGTAATTGCCGAGAATTCCTTTGCATGTGTGCATCAAATTTTCGGAAATTTGTATGTTGCTTTCCAGCATATGCGTATCGTCCGGTGCATGACTCTCTACCAGGTGCCACTTCTGTTTATCATAGTTTGTTGTATGTTGAGTACTAATGGTGTATTCGTGTAGTATGGCACGCTCGAGGCTACAAAGGGATCAACAGGGTAGGTTTGAGATTCAGGGTGAACAGCAACCTATTGAGCAAGAAGAGCCGAATGAAAAAAATGAGCAGGAAGGGCAAGCTGAGCCCGAAAACCAACCTGAGGCACCAGCAGCACCAGAAGCACCAGTCATTGATCCTCTCATGGCACAAATCTTAAACGTAATACAATAAATTGCTGCAAATCAGCAGCGTATGGAGGCGCAATTTCAGAATGCTCTTGCACCTGCACCAGTAGAAGAACCTATTCCTCCACTTGAACCTGTACAGACAGCACATCCTAAGGAAGCCGAGAGACTTCCCGTCGTGATTACTGTCAAAGGAAGCTCGACAATTGGGATGTAAAGATTTCAATGGTTCAGCCAGAACTGCTGCCGCTCGTGAGTGGATAGACACCTTATGCCGAGTATCCTTGTTCTTGCGTATCTCGAATGATGACAAGGTTGCCATTGCTACATTCCTATTTGAGGGAGAAGCCCTTGCATGGTGGACATCTGCTAGCTTGTGATTCGGCGATCGTTTACCAACTTGGGAAGAATTCCAGTACGAATTCGAAGAAAACTTTTATACGGGATTCCACAAAAACGAGCAACGACAAGTTTTTTACAAACTTGAACAAGGCACCCGTTCGGTGCTGGAATATGAGAAAGTGTTAAGGGAGTTGTCCCGATTTGCACCCGAAGAAGATCGTATACCGTACCAACTTGCGAGACGATTTCAGGATGGGTTGAGTACCGAACTCAAAACCATCGTTGGTACGACACCGGTGCAGAATTTGCAAGAACTGATTGTTGCTGCGACTGAAGCCGAAAAAAATCGTGCAAACCAAGAAGCCATCCGCAGCCACTAGTGGCGGATATTGGCGAGATTCGAAGTTGAAACGATGAATGGGACCCTATCCTTTAAGATCCTATCCTCTGAAAATTAGTGGCAATGGAAATACCAACAGAAAGAACTTTTCTGGTTCAAATTCCAATGGATCTTCGTGGAATTCTCAGCAACATCGATATTACAATTGTGGCGAGATGGGACATGTTCAGAGGGAATGCCCGAAACCAAGACGAATCACAGGTGTACCAAACGCAGGCCGAGGTGGGAATGCCAACCCCGCCAGACCACCAACACGCACACTAGGAGGACCACGCAAAGGATCCACAAGCGAGGTGCAACCAAGACCAACAAGGCTCTTCACCCTAACTGATGCCGAGGCTAGTCCTGATGTGGTGATTTTCTTAATCGATGACATTCTGATTTACTCAAAATAAGAAGAGGATCATGCTATGCACTTGCGGATTGTGCTTAAAATCCTGAAGGATCACCGATTGTTTGCAAAGTACTCAAAATGCGAATTCTGGTTACACGAAGTTAGTTTCCTTGGCCATATTGTTTCCGCCCAAGGTGTGTTGGTTGATCCAAAGAAGAATGAAGTTGTGATTGCTTAGGAACCTCCGCGAAGTGTGTTCGAAGTTCGTAGTTTCCTTGGCTTAATAGGATACTACCGTCGCTTTGTGGAGAATTTTTCATCGCTTGCCGGACCATTGACAAAACTGACACGCAAGGATGAGCCGTTTGTATGGAACGAGAAATGCCAACAAAGTTTCGAAGAGCTAAAAAATCGGTTAGTTTCTGTACCTATCATTACTCTACCTATTTGCGGAAAGGAGTATGTGGTTTATAGCGACGGGTCAAAATCTGGACTTGAATGCATATTGATGCAAGATAGGAAAGTCATTGCCTACGTTTCCCGGTAATTGCGACCGCATAAGAGCAACTACCCTACGCATGATTTGGAACTTACAGCCGTGGTGTTTTCCTTTAATTGAAGTCGCACCTACCCTACGAATCGAAGTCGCACCTACCTTAATTGAAGAAATCCGGAATCAATAATTAGAGGATCCAAAATTTACTGAAATTCGGAAGGAACTTGCTGATGGTGTTGATGCCATAGTCTGTGATTTCAGAATACGAGATGATGAAGTACTAGTGTGAGGACCTGTTCCCGGTGAACGGGAACCCCACCGCCGTGCAACCCCGATCGACCCAACGGGTGGATCAATCGGAACCACACAAGGCTTACTGTAAAATCATTTCCAAATCTTGAAACTTTCCTTTGAAATTGAAGCATAGCATGTTATTATAAAAATTCGGCAAAATCAACAACGGAATTATTAGCGGAAGTCTTTTATCTCACACATATCAACCCACGATATAATTCTGTCACACAGTTCACATAATATCGCACTGTCATTTAAACTTCTGCCGTATAAAATTTAAATCCCAGATTCACACGTTTAGCATACATATGCACACGTCTAGTGTGTACCTACAACACAAATAATGCCGAGTGTCCAAAATGTGTGGAGTACAATGTCCAGCCCTACGACCAACAATGGAATAGTAACCTGGAAGCTGAACTGCTAGTCTCTTAATTTAGCCCTGAGAAAAATAAAGGGAGGGGGTGAGATCAAAGGACCTCAGTGGGAGTACCGAGTCATAAGCACAACGTGGGAATAGAGGGAATTACTAAATCAGTTTACAAACCAAGTACGTAACACAATTGAGTCTCATGCTCATATATGCATATAACGAAATCCATAATGCACAATGCACAATGCACAATGCACAATGCACGACGCGTGATTATCAAAACATTATGCAATGGCTAATATGTCCAAAACCTACCGGGGCAGACACAAACCACTTCCGAATAATCCCCGTTAAAGGATCACCTGGAAGCCCATTGATGGTTTTAATTTAACAGTTACATATGTATTCAAACCCCTACCATCAAGGTTGTCCGAAACTGAATGGAGAAATCAAATTATCAGATTCCATCTCAGTTTCATAGATACATGCATATAGCATTATGAGAACTGATCGTTTATAGTGCACTTGAGTAACCATTCATACAGATATATCCTCCATAACCCTCCAAGGTAAGCAACTGTCCCCTCAGCTGGGATCCCCATATACTTACCTAGCTTGATCAAGCATAGTTCGTCAATTCCAGTAAATCCCTAGGAAAATACTTATACTACATTGTTTAGGAAAAACTTGTAATGCATGCTATGTATTTATACCATTCCACATCAGGCCGATCTCACATTTTTAACAAGTCTCCCTTGTGTTGCCACACACTCAGTTACAAGCAGCAATCTACTCATGGCAACACAATGCACATCACACAGCCATCATCCTTAGTTTTGAACATATATTTAATGCGTTCCAAAGCATGACAAGCATTCATATGAGTCTAACATGATTAGTTATCAGAGTACCAACAATGGCTCTATTCAAATCAAACCATGCAATCCAATTTTAATTAAACAAATCAACCAGTACGCATATGCAGATGAAACTTAAACTCCCACCTCTTGTCGCGCTGACGACGTGCCAGAGACACCTTTGCCTTTCTCAGCTGCCGCAATATCACCTATACACATAAGGCAGTCATAGAACCGTAAGCTAATTTGAATTCAAGTGATCAGAAACTAAAACTGAAATTAAAACCTAAAGGACCCTCTCACAATTACCACTCAACACTCCTCTGCAATTGAACAATTTAACCACTCCACAAACTCACAACCATTCCCCCTTAATCACAACTCTGACCAGCAAACATTCACACATTACAGTACCACCCAAGCAACCAATACACCCAATTCCTCGAGAACTTTCGAATTCCACCCTCTAACACTGTTCACCCGAGAATTACACAAAGCTTTCAGGGTGTTTCCAGACACAATCACTCACTAAATTAGCTCAGCAACATTACTAGCAACCTAAAGAAACTAACTTAGAAGCATGGAAGCAAGAATTAAACCACTTACCAGTAAACCCTCAATTTTTGTCCAGAATGAAAACAGTGTAGAAATCACTCCTACCCACCAAACTACCAGTGAAAACATGTTGAAAACACTGGGGAACTGTTAGGGTATGATCCTCTAACGATTTCTGAGGTAAAACTGAGTTGAAGGTGAATGTTGGTACTCTTGGATGGTGGAGAGGAAAGAAAAACGGGGAAAGGCATTTAGGGCAGATGAAATGAATGGTCTGCTGGGTTTAATGCACAAATGGCAAGACTTGGCAAGACTTAAATATAACTAATGGGTTAGCTAGTATATGAGCTGACACAATGGATTTGGGCTGAGACTGAATTGGGCTAAATCCCAAGGTCTATCAAGTACAGAAATTTTAATTTCATAGCCCGTATCATTCCAAATGACCCGAATAAAATTTTGCGTAACAAGACGGGTGTCTGGGATTTCGGTTAATCAATTTGGCTTACGAATAGTGTTTGGGCTCGATGAACAGTATTTGGGCTCGATGAATAGTAATCGACCCAAAAATTCTTGGTCACTCAAAACGGGTCATAATCTGTCAAATTCCAATTTCCACTGACTCAATCCTCAATCACGCATTCTAACGTACTCTTGATCACACCTAGACACCCTAAAACACTCAAACACACTAAAGACTCCCTAAGGCTGAGGCACCAAACGTAAGAAAAAATTTACGAATCGAATCTGCACTCTATCGTAAGCTACTCTCAGAAGGGTGAGGTCTCACATAGCCTACTGAGAAAAATGATAGACAGAATTCAAGATATCCGAATATAGATGGTCCGAGCAAAATGTATACTTAAGATTGGATCTCGTAGGATCTTATAATAAATCCGGAGTTAATGTTTTGTTTGCCAAGACAAGATTCTTATTATAAACACCAGAAAAGGAAAGTAGGTCTTTTTGGGTCATAATCGCTCCTATGCATGATCCACTTGTTTTCAAGTCCTAAAATCTCGAAGGCCCTAATTTTCTCCTGATTCCAGCATCTTCTGGTACAAAATCTACAAATATCTTGTGATCATAGTTTAGATTAATTAACAAAATAAATATATCATTTAAGCCAACTTAATTGTGAAATCTATTCTTAAATATCTTATAAGATTTGTATAATAAACATACTATCAATTTGCCAGTGATGATACCAGAACATTGCTAGCTCAAGTTATCGTTAGATTATCATAACTTGAGGAGATCAAAACTAAGCAGTCAGAGGATCTAGTTTCAATCAAGTTAAAATAGCTACTGGAGAATAGTAACAATGGAGATACAGTTATTGAGTATGCAGTCCGAGATTACAGGATTTTGACCTTCTAAGGTAGAGTTTGTGTACCTTAAGAAGATGATTTGAGATAGTTGATATTGATGGAGGTGAACAATTTGACATTCACCTTTCATCCTGACAGCACCAAGATGTATCGGGCCTAAGAGAGCAGTAGTGGTAGTCTAGGATGAAGAGACTTATAGTAGAGTTTGTGGCTTGTTACCTTGTATGTCAGGAGGTCAAGGTCGAGCACTAGAAACCCATAGGCTTGTTGTAGTCGCTTCAGATTCTCGAGTGGAAGTGGGAGCACATCACAATTGATTTTGTGGTGGGTTAGTCGAGGATCCAAGAGGGATTTGATGCAGTGTGGTTGATAATGGACAGATTGATCAAGTCTGCCCAATTTGTTTTGATTCCAGTGATAAGATGTATGAATGAGATAATAAGATTGCAAGGAGTTCCTATGTATATTGTGTGCGAAAATGACCCAAGATTCATTTCCTACTTTTGGGAAAAGCTACAAAGTGCTTAAGGTACCTGGTTGAGCTTCAGTAAAACTGTTAATCCACAAACAGACGAACAGTGCTAGTAGACAATTCAAATTTTGGAGGATATGCTTCAGGTATGTATGCTCAATAAAGACTACGTGGGACATATGTCTTCCACTGGTATAGTTTGCATTTAATAACAGTTTATAGGTCAGTATCGGGATGGTAGCGTATGAGGTTTTGTATGTTAGATGGTGTCAGATGCCGTTGTGTTAGGGTGAGGTAGGCGAAAGATGCCTAGATAGTCCCAAGTTGATCGATTAGGTGACCAAGAATTTGTCTTTGATTTGATAGAGATTGAGGACAACTCAAGACAAACAAAGTAGCTATGTAGATAATTGCGAGTGAGTTTGAGGATGATGATATATATTCCTTAAAGTTGACTAATAGAAGGGTGTGTTTTGATTAAAGTAACATGGCAAGTTGGCACAATGATATAACGGTCCATGTAGCATTATCGAGCAAATCAGATCAATAAAAATTAAGAATTTACCCTGACTAAACCCAATGCATGATTTGGGTTCATTTTAGTAGCCGTTGGACTTCAGGCCGATTTGTTAGCATTTGAGCCGACCCAATTGTGTTTGGGCTAGCTTATTCATTTTGGACTATTTATTTGTGAGACCCCGAATTTTAGTCTAAAAATCTAGAAGCCAGTGCAGGTAAAAAGTTCATTTTTTCCCTGAAGAAAAGGATGTGTGATGGCCTAAATTTGTAAGGAATGTCCAGTAAATATTTATGGCATTAATTCCCTTAAATTTGGTTCTTTATTGGTTGATAATTACCCTAGAAAATAAAATTCCTAAAATTAAGAAAGGATAATTATCTTACTTTAATCTAGCCTTTAAAGTAGCAAAATTAATCCCATAACTACCTTATATAAGGAGAAAGCTGGCCACACTTAAACCTTACACAAAAAATACACAAAATTCGTCCAAACAAAAACCATACACCTTCATATTGCTGCCAAAATCTTATTGAATTTCAAATAAGCCCAACTGTCTCATCCTTTGTTAGATTCTTTCAAATAATAGCTTGTTGGAAAGCTATTTCTGCCCTCTTTCCAAAAGGTTTTCAGTTTTTTTCTGAAGGTTATTGTTTCTTTGTCTAAAATAAGGATGTAATTCGGCTGGAATGACGAAATCTACTTGAACTTCAAAATAGCATAACTCTTTAATCATTTGCTTGATTCTTGCAAATAATAGCTTGTTCCAAAGATCTTTCCATCCTCTTTCCAAATATCTTGTGATTTCTTTCAAGAGGTTAGTTTTTCTTTATTGTAAGTTAGGTCGTAATTTCGTGGGACTAGGTTTCAAAATTGTGTGAATCTGCCTTCAGTTGATTTCTATTGTTGTTCCTCTTGTTTGTATGATTGTTTAACATCCATTCATGTTATTAAATCATGAATTACTCCTTTGAATCTTCTTTATACATAAAATTAGTATGCCCTACCCTTGCTCTTTTATTACCTATCTTGATCAATTGATTAACCTATTGGATTCTGATCTTGTTTCTTTTGATTACACAAGTTATAAACACTTAATCCTCCTTTGTTAACATGAAATTGCAACCTTTACACTGTATGCATGAAATCGTAATTTGTCTTGTGTCTTATGCTTAATGCCAAAATATGTATAGTTAATTGGGATGATAACTCAGGTTGAATCTTATTAAGTTCTTGGCTATCACATCACACATCCAAGGGGGAGGCACATGCGGCATCTGATCACTGATTTCTAATAGGTTTGGTGAGTGGAATTGGTAAGGAAATAGGGTATTTACTTGGTTATTAAGGATGCATGCTTAGGTAGGTTTTGTCTTTGCCTTGTAATGCTATAGGTGGTTCGGAACTATTAAATAAAGGAAAAGGAATAACTTCTTGTTCAGAGACAAGAGATGTACGATCTATGCCTCATCGGTTTCTCCAGAGATCCTTGTTGTTTGTTTTTGTTTCTGATGCACACCCTTGTTATTATTGCATGCAAATTGATTGTACGGTGTGCATATGAATTGTGGATTGAGATATGGTTACTTAAGCTATACCAAACCTTTGAGATAGGTTATGTGTGCCTAATTTGCATGTATTGTGTGCATTGAACATGCTAATTGCGTTCTGGTATGATTGAGGATTCCTTGTTACGGTATTGTGCTTTGTGCTTGTACATTTTTGTGTGTCAGGATCCTTTTCCGGTGGCCATTTGGGATAAGCGCTGATGCTCCTTGGGAGAGGGGAGACTCTTACTGGTATGGGAGTTGTATGGTGGCAATTCCCAACTTGCACGCACTGGATATCTAGTTCTGTGTGCTAGCAAGATGCTCTAATCTTGTGTGCTGGTTAGGATGCCTAGTCTTGTGTGCTAGCTAGATGTCTTGTCCTATGTGTTGGCAAGATGAATAGGCTTGCTGATTAGTTTGTGTGCTAACCTTTTACCCTTTGTGCAGCAAAGCCTTGGACAACACAGATAGAAAGTGATGACTATTCTTTTTCCTATTATTGAGAGTAACCTGACGTGTTTTCCTGCTTGTGTCATTTTAATTTTCGGAAGTGTTTGTAGCCTTAGTTTCAGCGCTAACCCTTTTGGTTGATTCTTGATCTGCGTGATAACCTTAGATGAGTAGGGATGATTTGATGTTGTTTGGGAGATGTTTGTTTTAGATTTCTATAGATCTTATGATGCTCTGACCCTACTGAGATTCTTGTAATCTTATTTTCTTGTTTTCACCATTTTTCAGGGTTAGGTACATTCGTTGTTCGTGGTACCAGTGTATGAAAATCAAAGCTACACGGCAGGGCGATATCGCATCACTTTTGCATACTTGTCTCCTTGGTTGCTTACGCATATAACATGATCATTATTTGAACTATTTTCTTGTTTTTCAAGATTCCTCCTTTGATTGTTATTTCCGAATTATATTGGACATTCACTTGCTGGTTATTTGGATCCCTATGGGACTTGTGTGTTATGGATTCATTGATTAAATTTAAAGACTTCCGCTGATGTTTTATTCACTCCATATGATACCAGAATATTTGTTCAATATCATGCTCTAAACATTAAATTTTTTAAGGAATTAACATGTTAAAATCGAAACTAAAAGGATAAGCCTTGTGGGATTCAGATTGGTCCTAGTTCGGGCTTGTTTGGATTTCACGGCAGTAAGGGTCCTAATAGGAGTAATTAATAATAGGTTAGAATTTGAGGTCATTACATTATTCATTTTTGGGCTAGTCACATATGTTTTGTGTAAGGACCCTGAATCCCGAATTTGCTCCTATTAGAACCCTTACTGTTGTGAAACCTAAACAAGCCCAAAACTAGGACCTATCTGAATCCCATAATGCTTAACCATCTAATTTTTTATTTTAGTAAGTTCATTCATTATGCTTTTAAAGATTGGAGTATAATAGTATTGGACAAACAATCTGGATTCGTACGGAGTGAATAAATCATCAATGGAAGAGTTTACGATTAATCAAAGGATACACAACACACAAATCCCATAGGGATCTCAAAATCTAACAAGTAAATTCCCATTAAGTTTTCAAAACAATAAAACAAAGGAGACATTCAAAAATCCAGAAAATGGTCCAATCAATCTTCATGTTATATGCGCAAGTAATCAACAAACAGGTATGCAAATTTGATGCGATATCATCCCGTCGTGTAACCTTGATCTTGCACACTGGTACCATGAACAATGAATGTACGTAAACCTGAAAATGGTGAAAACAGCAGGATAAGATTACAAGAATCTCAGTAGGGTCATAATATCATAAGATCTACAGAAATCTTAAGCAAACATTTCCTAAACAACATTAGATCAACCTATACAAATAAAGGGTATCAAGCAGGTTTTCAAACATTCAAAGGTATGTAGGGCTGAAACTAAAACGGAGGGTGGACTACAAACACTTTCAAAAATCAGAAGTACACAGGCAAGAAAATTCATCATTCATTCTTTAGGTCATCCCCTTCCACCTGTGTTGTCTAAGGATTCGCTACACAAAAGGTAAAGAGTTAGCACACAAGCTAATCAGCAAGCCTATTCATCTTGCTAGCACACAAGACAAGGCATCTAGCCAGCACACAAGACTAGGCATCCAGCGAGCTCTTGTTGGGGATTGCCACCCATATGACTCCTATACCAGTAAGAACCTTTCGTCTCCCAAGGAGCATCATCGTTTGCCCCAAATGACCACCAGAAAATAATCCTGACACACAAACACAAGCAAGCACACACAAGCAAGCACAATACCACAACAGGGCATCCTTAATCATGTCAAAACAATATCAGCATGTTCAATGCATACAACACATGCATACAACACATACTATATCCCACTTATGCGCATACAAACAACAAATGTATGCATTGAAATCAACATGCAATCAAAAAAAATCTCTAGAGAAACCGATGAGCCATAGATCCTACCTCTCTTGTCTCTAAACAAGAAACTATTCCGTTGTCTTTATTCAAGGGATCCAAACCACCTATAACATCATAAGGCAAAGACAAAACCATACTAAGCATGCATACTCAATAATCAAGTAGATATCTTATTTCCTTACCAATTCCACTTGCTGAACCTATTAGAAACCAGTTACCAAATGCCACAGATGCCTCCTCCTTTGATGTGTGATGTGATAGCCAAAAAATTAACAATTTTCAACCTGAATTACCACCCCAATTAACTATGCAAATTTTTGCACTTAAGGTAGGGCACAAGGCAATTGCGATTTCATTCATACAAGGTGTAGAGGTTGCGATTTCATTTTTACATGGAAGGATTAGGTGTTAATTGCACATATAAGTAAAAGAAACAAGATCAGAAACCAATAGGTTAGTCAATTGATCAAAATCGACAACAATAGGACAAAGTGTAAGGCATGCCAATTTCATGTATAAGGATGATTCAAAGGATGAATTCATGATATTACAAAATAAATGGAAGCCAAACAATCATATGAGCAAAAGGAACAACAATAGAAACCAATTGAGGGGAGAATCTCACAATTTCGGCACATATTTCAAGAGAACTGCAACAAGGATTATGATGAGGAATAACTAACCTTCTGATGATCAAACCAAGGTAACTAGATAGAGGATGAAAAGGTCTTTCCAACAAGTTATTACTAACAGAATTCTGACAAAGTACAAAAGAGTTCGGCTATGGTGAAATCTAGGGAATTTCGGTAGCGAAAGGATAGCGTGTATGGTTTGATCTCCTGATAAATTTTTGTGTTTTTTGTGTGTGTGTGAACAAGTGTGGCTGGCTACTCTTTGTCTTTGGTGTAATAGGATTAATTTTCCTACTTTAAAAGGTATATAGGGAGAAAATCATTAGAATTAAATTACAGAATTATCTCCTTAATTTTAGAAATTTTATCATCCAAGGCAAGATTGAACCAAAAAAGAAATGAAATCAGAAATGAATACTAGATCTTCAATACCATTTTTCGCCATCACACATCTATTTCCTCAGGGGCATAACGGTCTTTTCACCTGCACTAGTTTATGAACTTCTAGAACTCAAAATTCGGGGTCTCACATCCTCTTCTCTTTCTAAGAATTTTTTCCTCGAAATTTCAGTACAAGTACCTAAGCGAACAGGTAAGGCAATTTTATATGCATATGTTCCTCAATCTCCCAACACTAGTCCTCAATTTGGGTATTATGCCAAACTACTCGTACCACAGGCACATTTCGACTACGAAGCTGACGAACTAACTAATCTAGTATGGCAACCGGCTGTGCAGGATAGGATAGGTCTTCAACTCAACTAGTGGTTCTTCGAGCACATGAGTAGAATCTCAGATATTGTACCATATTTAAAGGCAGTGCAAGTCCATATGGAAAAGGGTTGATCCTTTCAATAATGTCATATGAACCACTATAATAAGGTGCTAACTTACCTCGCTGCTGAACACGAAGGACTCCTTTCCACAGCGTGACTTTGAGAAACACTTTGTCACCTATCGCAAATTCCAGGTCCCTCCGTCGAGTACTGGCACAGTTTTTTTGCTGATCTTGCGCTATCTTAATCCTTTGTTGAATTAAATTCAGTTGCTTCAGTGCTTGATCAATCAATTCCGGATTGTCTAGGCGTTTCTTACCTACTTCATTCCAGCAAATGGGAGTTCTGCAATGTCTCCCATATAGTGCTTCATAAGAAGCCATACTGATGCTTAAATGAAAATTATTGATGTAATCAAACTCAGCCAATGGTAGATATCGATCCCAACTAGAATTTTGATCTAGTACACTCGCAAGAAACATGTCCTCCAATGTCTTAATCATCCTCTCATATTGACCATCGGTCTAGGGATGAAACCCTGGACTGAAATTCAATCTTGAACCCAGCACAGTTTGGAATTTGTCCCAAAATTGTGATGTGAAACAGAGGTCACGATCTGAAACGATGAAAACTGGCACTGTATGTAGACGAACAATCTCATCCAAGTAATGAACAACTAATTTCTCCAGTGTGTCTGTCTCCCAAATATGAAGAAAGTGTGCAGATTTCACTAGTTGATCCATGATCACCCAAATGGCATCGTATCCTCACTGAGATCAAGGCAAATCGGTCACAAAGTCCACTGTAACATGCTCCGACTTCCATTCTGGAATCGGAAGTGACTGAAGTAGACCAACGTGTAACGACCCCAATTCCTACCTATTAATATTTGCTTCGATTAAGGTCATTACCACTGTGAAACCCAAACAAGCCCAAAGACACCTAGGACCTATCTGAATCTCACCAGCCTTACACACTAAGTTTTCGACTTTTAGCATGTTCATTCTACATGCTTAATCTAGTATGGCAACCGGCTGTACAGGATAGGATAGGTCTTCAACCATAAAGGATTCAATATCGCCTAGAAATTCCTCAATTCAATCTGCAACTCAAGCACGCATTATTTAATATGAATGCGCATACAGTTTCACAATCATAGGTACTGAAATCAATTAAGCAAACAACGAGGTCTCTCGAGAAATCGATGAGGCATAGATCCTACCTCTCTTGTCTCTAAACAAGAAGTTATTCCCTTGCCTTTATCCAATAATTCTGCGCTACCTATAGTATCACAAGGCAAAGCCAAAACCAAACTAAGTATACATATACAATATCCAATTAAATATCTTATTTCCTTACCAATTCCACTAACCAAACCTATCAGAAACCAGTGATTAGATGCCACAGGTACCTCTCCCTTGGATGTGAGATATGTAGCCAAGAATTTTATAAGAAACAACCTGAATTACCATCCCTAATTATTATACAATTTTTGACACTAAAAATAGGGCAATAGGCAATAGGGCAAGTTGCAATTTCATGTTAACAAGTTGTAGGAGTTGCAATCTCATGTTAACAAGGAATGATTAAGGTTTTATAACATGTATAATCAAAATAAATAGGATCAGAATCAAATAGGTTAATCAATTGATCAAGATAGGCACAATAGGGCAGTAGGGCAAAGGTAGGGCATACTGATTTCAAGTATAGAAAAAAATCAAAGGATGAATTCATGATTTTTCACTATGAATGGATATTAAACAATCATACAAAATTGGTAACCTCCTGAATGGATATTAAACATCATACAACATGATATTGATGTTCAAGAAGATTTTTGCAGTTCCGCCGAGTTTCAACTTATCTTACAAGATAGAAATACTAACCTCCTGAAAAAAAGTCAAAGATCAAAATAGGATGAAGAGAGCTTTCCAACAAGCTATTATTTGCAGGAATCCGGCAAACGATGAGAGAGTTATGCTAGTTTAAAATTTTAGCGAATTTTGGCAGATATAGGGAGGTGTAAGGGTTTTAGGCTATACGAGTTTTGTGTGTTTTCTATGAATGATTTATGTGGGATTGGCTTCCTATTTATAATGGATGGGTATGGAATTAAGATTACTACTTTAACACTTTATTAAAGTAAGATAACTACTAGATTTAAATTCTGTAATTATCTACTTTTAATTTTAGGAATTTTAATTCCTAAGGTGATTATCAACAAATTAATAACCAAATTAAAGGAAATTAACACCAGAAAGAAATACCAAATATTCCTTAGTAATTTAAGCCATCACACATCCTTTTTCTTCAGGGGAAAAATAGTTTTTTCACCTGCACTGGCTTCTGGATTTCTAGGATTCAAAATTAGGGGTCTCACACAAGGGGTCTTTGATGCTCGATTTTCACTTGTTGACATACGAGGCATTGGCCAACGAACTTAACAATATGACGCTTCATGTTCGGCCTCCAATATTTCTCCTTCTAGTCTCGATACATCTTACTGCTACCACGATGGATAGCAAACTTCTAACTATGTGCCTCAGATAAAATTAACTTGTGAATATCAACATCTTGTGGCACACATACCCGGTTTCTGAAGACAAGAACTCCATTATCTTCCATTCTGAAATTAGGAACTATGGCATCAACTCCATCAGATAATTTCTTC
The DNA here is from genome assembly GCA_019739055.1 of Passiflora organensis. NCBI lineage: Eukaryota > Viridiplantae > Streptophyta > Magnoliopsida > Malpighiales > Passifloraceae > Passiflora > Passiflora organensis. Next base: position 33,913,475 of record JAEPBF010000087.1, read on the forward strand.
TGAATTTCAGCCAACTATTGATCTTTTTTCTTCTAATTCCAGATTTCCTCAATCAAGGTAGTCGTCACTTAGATTCTTGCCAAGATGCACACGTGTAGCTTTCAAATCCAGCAGCATTGGTATGTATTGGATGCACATATAAGCCAAAACTGATGGGGAAGGTGTATGAATCTTTCGGCTTAAAGCATCAGTGACAACATTACCAGGATGATATTCGATGATTGGATCATAGTCTTTAATCAACTTCACCCATCTTCGTTGTCTCATGTCCAACTCCTCTTGCGTAAGGAGATATTTCAAGCTTTTGTGGTCGGTGAAGATTCGGCACGTCTCACCATATAGATAGTGGCATCTTATTTTCAACGTGAACACCATGGGCACAATCTCTAAATCATGCGTAGGATAGTTGCTTTTGTACGATCACAATTTTCGGGAAGAATAGGCAACAACTTTCCCTTCTTGTATCAACACACATCCAAGTATGGATTTTAATGCATCGTTGTACACTACGTACTCTTTCCCATCGACTGGTAAGGTAAGAATGGGTGAGGAAACTAATCGGTTCTTAAGTTTTTTAAAACTTTGCTGGCATTTCTCGCTCCACACAAATGGTTCTCCTTTGCATGTCAACTTCATCAATGGGCCGACAAGTGATGAAAAGTTCTCCACAAAGCGATGGTACTATCCAGCTAAACCAAGGAAATTACAAACTTCAAACACAATTTGTGGGGGCTCCCAAGCAACTACAACTTCAATCTTCCTCAGATCAACAAAGACACCTTAGGCGGAAACAACATAGCTAAGGAAACCAACTTCGCATAACCAGAATTTACATTTGGAGTAATTCACAAACAATTACTGATTCCTCAAAATATTCAGCATAATCCGCAAGTGCTCAGCATGTTTTTCTTCCAATTTTTAGTAAATCAGGATGTCATCGATAAAGACTATCATAAATTTGTCCAGGAACTCACAAAACACATGATTCATTAGGTCCATGAACATTTCTGGTGCATTGGTCAAACTGAATGGCATAACCAGAAATTTGTGGTGGCCGTATCGCGATCTGAATGTAGTCATTGGAATATCAGCATCACGAACTCACAATTGATGGTATCCTGATCTGAGATCGATCTTGGAGAACACGGCTGCAACTTGGAGAACACTTATTCTTCACGGTCACACGATTCAGGTGCCAATAGTCCATGCACAATCGCAGCAAACCATTTTTTTTCTTCACGAACAAGATAAGTGCTCCCCAAGTTGATATACTGGGTCAGATAAAACCACGATCTAGCAAATCTTCCAATTGCATCTTCAGTTCCTTCAATTCTGCAGGAGCCATATGATACGGAGGATTGGAAATTGGATTCATACCCAGCACTAGTTCAATGCAAAATTCCACTTCTCTTGTTGGTGGCAACCTGACTATGTCTTTTGGAAATACATCCGTAAATTCTCGAACCACTAGAAAAGAATCTAGAGCCGAGTATTCTTTGGAAATATCTTGCACATGTACGAGATATATTGTACATCTTTTGATTATCAATCACTTGGGATTGAACTAGGAAATCATGGAAGTTGGAACAACTCACCTATCACCTTCAAAGTTGACTTGGAACCATCAGGAAAGGTGAACCACACACGCTTGGTGAAACACTCTATTCGGGCTTGATAATTTTCTAAACAGTCCATGCCTCATATCACATCCAGCTATTAGATATCCAATGAAATCAGATCCACTTCACCTTTATTCGGACTCATACATACAGCACAACCGATGTAGACTAGATCACAAGTCAGTTGCTCTCACAAAGGGGTTAGAACCGCAATAGGAAGAGACAAGGGATGTGAGACCTCGAATTTTGACTCGTAGATGTCCAGAAGCTAATGCAGGTGAAAAGACTATTTTGCTCCTGAAGAAAAGAATGTGTGATGGCCGAAATTGGTAAGGAATATATATTGATTGTTTCTGGTTTTAATTCCCTTTAATTTGAATCTTTATTGATTGGCAATTAGCTTAGAAAATAAAATCCCTAAAATTAAGAGAGGACAATTACAGAATTTAATTCTGATAAGTATCTTACTTTAATCCAACCCTTAAAGTAGGGAAATTATTCCCATAACCACCTTATAGAAAGAGGAAGCTGGGCACACAGAAAATATACAAAATTCGTCTAACCAAAAACCCTACACCTCCCTATTGATGCCGAAATCTACTTGAACTTCAAAATAGCATAACTCGCTCATCGCTTGTCGGATTATTACAACTAATAGCTTACTGTAAAGATTTTTCTGTCCTCTATTCAAAAATCTTGAGTTTTTTGTCTGGAGATTAGTTTTTCTTTGTCATAATTTAGATCATAATTCGGCGGGATTGGGCTTCAAAATTTTTTTATTCTGCCTTCAATTGATTTCTATTGTTGTTCCTCTTCTTTGTACAGTTGTTTAGCATCCATTCATGTTGTAAAATCATGAAATCCTCCTTTGAATCTTCTCTATACATGAAATCAATATGATCAATTGATGCTATTTGTTTAGCATCCATTCATGTTGTAAACTCATAAAATCCTCCTTTAAATCTTCTCTATACATGAAATCAGTATGATCAATTGATGCTATTTGTTTGGCATCCATTCATTCATGTTGTACAATTACCTTTGCTCTATTTGTTGCCTATCTTGATCAATTGATTAACCTATTAGATTTTGATCTTGTTTCTTTGGTTGCACATGTTACAAACACCTAATCCTTCCTTGTTAAAATGAAATTGCAACCCTATTACCTTGTATGCATGAAATCATAATTTGACTTGTGTCCTATTCTTAGTGCCCAAATTTGTATAGTTAATTGGACTGGTAATTTAGGTTGAATCTTGTTAAGTTCTTGGCTATCACATCACACATGCAAAGGGGAGGCACCTGCAACATCTGATTACTGGTTTCTGATAGGTTTGCTGAGTGGAATTGGTAAGGAAATAGGGTATTCAAATAATTATTGAGTATGTATGCTTAGTTTGGTTTTGTCTTTGCCTTACTATGTTATAGGTGGTTCGGATCCTTTGAATAAAGGAAAAGGAATAGCTTCTTGTTCAAAGACAAGAGAGGTAGGATCTATGCCACATCGGTTTTTTTAGAGATCCTTGTTGTTTGCTCGTTAATTTCGGTACCTATATGGATGATAAGGGTATGTGCATATGTTGTAGTGAGTATAATTGAACTACGGATCAATATATGATCCTCTAGGATATACCGAACCTTGAGTTAGGTTATGAGTGCCTAATTTGCATATGTTGTGTGCATTGAATATGTTGAGTGTGTTCTAACATGATTGAGAATAAACTGTTGTGGTATTGTGCGTGTCTGTGTGTCAGGATCCTTTTCCGGTGGCCATTTGGGATAAGTGCTAGTGCTCCTGGGGAGAGGAGAAGTTTTGACTGATTTGGGAGTCATATGACTGGCAATCCCCAACATGTGCATGCTGGATGCCTGGTCCTTGTGTGGTTAGACGTCTTGTCCTTGTGTGGCAAGATGTCCTTATCCTTGTGTGGTTTGGATGCTCTTATCCTTGTGTGGTTTTGATGCACTTGTCCTTTTGTGGCTTGGATGCCTTGTTGTTATGTGGCAGGATGAATAAGCTTGCTGATTAGCTTGTGTGCTACCCTTTTTGCAGCGAAGCCTTGGACAACACACGTGGAAGGGGATGGTCTTTTCTGTTGACGATATTGATTGATGATTTCCCTGCCTATTTACTTCTGACTTTTGGATGTGTTTGTAGTTCACCGTTAGCCTTAGTTTCGGCCCTAACCTTGGATTGATTCTTGAATAGCGTGATACCTTTAGATATATAGGGATGATCTGATGTTATTTGGGAGATGTTTGTTTAAGATTTCTATAGATTTTATGATGATGTGACCTTACTGAGATCCTTGTAATCTCATCCTATTGTTTTCACCAATTTTCCAGAATTTGGTACATTTACTATTCATGATACCAGTGTGTGAGAATCAAGGCTGCGCGGCGGGCCGATATCGCATCACATTTGCATATTTTTGTCTCCTTGGTTGCTTTCGCATACAGTATGATCATTGATCAGACTATTTTTTCTGGTTTCTCATGTTTCCTCCTTTGCTTGTTGTTTTCGAACTATATTGGGGGTTATTTACTAGATATTTGGATCCCTATGGGACTTGTGTATTATGGATTCATTGATTAAATTTAAAGACTTCCACTGATGTTTTATTCACTTCATATGGTACCAGAATATTTGTCCAATATCATGCTCAAAATTTTAAAATCTTACAGGAATTAACATGCTAAAATTGAAACTAGAAGGATAAGCCTTGTGGGATTCAGATAGGTCCTAGTTCGGACTTGTTTCGGTTTCACGACGGTAAGAGTCCCATTAAGAGCAAACTTTGAAGTATGGGATTTGGGTCTTATAGGTTTGGTAACATAGCATGGTTTAGGAAATATGATTTACTGTATACTAACCTATTTGTTGATTTTGTGTTTGTAGGTAGGTACATGCACACACACTCACTCACTTAGGAACTAATAACACAAGTGATCTAATGCTAAAAGGGGTTAATTTATAAGATTTAGTTAGGTATGTTCTTATGACTGATGAATTTTTTTTTATGTTTCCTTTGCTATTACCGAATGCATGAGTGTTTCTTATGAAAGTCACGAATGTGTTTGTTACCAAATAATTGCAATATGTTTTATGATTATTGTCGAATGGGTGTTGTTGATGCATGCTACACTGCCAAGTGTCCCTATGTGATTCCTATGTTGCTGAATGAATATGAATGCATTGGCTGCTTATTAATGTGTGTTGCTGAGTGTGAATTAGATAAGTATATGTATTACCGAATGCTGTGATTGGTTTGTAAGCATATCCAAATAAATCCAAAAATTGCATACTTATGTGAATGTGAATTTTTTTTTCTAGAATATAAATATCATCCGATGCGTGCCTCTCCACCAAGTACCACTTCTTTTCCTAGTGTTTGTATTTGGTTATATATTGAGTAATGATCATGTGCTTGTACAGTATGGCAAGGTCGAGTGTACAAAGGGATCGACAGGATAGGTATGGGGTTCAGGCCGAACAGCAACCTATTGAGTAAGAGGAGCTGAATGCACAAATTGAGCAAGGAAGACAAACTGAACCCGAAAACCAACTTGAGGCACCAGACGCACCAGCTACAGATCCTATGATGGCACAAATCCTGAATAAATTACAAGGAATTGCTGCAAACCAGTAGTGTATAGAGGCCCAATTTCAGAATGCTCCTCCTGCACTTGTGGAAGAACCTATTCCTCCATTGGAGCCTGTACAGCCGGCTCACTCTAAGGTAGTAGAGAGACTTCCTGTCATTATTACAAAGCTGTTGAAGGAAGCTCGTCAACTAGGATGTAAAGATTTAAATGGTTCAGCCGGAGCTACTGTCTCTTGTGAATGGATTGACACCTTATGCCTGTGTCCTTGTTTTTCCGTATCTCTGATGATGAAAAAGTTGCCTCGCTACATTGCTACTGGAGGGAGAAGCCCTCGTATGGTGGACATCTGTTAGCTTACGATTCGGCGATCATTGCCAACTCGGGAGGAATTTCGGTACAAGTTTGACAAAAGGTTCTATAAGAGATTCCACAAAATCGAGCAGCGACAAGCCTTCTATAAACTTGAGCAGGGCACCTGTTCAGTGCTGGAATTTCAGAAGGTATTAAGGGAGTTGTCCCGATTTGCACCTAAGGAAGATTGTTTACTATACTAGTTTGTGAGACGATTTCAGGATGGGCTGAGTTCCGAACTAAAAAACATTGTTGCTATGATGCCAGTGCAGAATTTTCAATAACTAACTGTTGCCGTCACTGAAGCCGAAAACATCATGCAAAGCAGAAAGCCATCCGCATCAACTAGTGGCGGATTCTTTAAGCGAGATTTGAAGTTCAATCGTCGTACGGGACCCTATCCTTTAAGGTCCTATCCTCCGCAAAACAATAGCAATGGAGGTAACAACAAGAAGAATATTTCTGGTTTGAATTCCAATGGATCTAAATGGAATTCTCCGCAATGTCGGTGTTACAGTTGTGGTGAGATGGGGCATATTTAGAAGGAATGTCCGAAACCCAGGCGTATCACAATCACACCAAATGCAGGACGAGGTGGGTATGCCAATCCCACCGAACCACCAACACGTACACCAGGAGGACAGCTAAATGGATCCATGAGTGAGATGCCACCAAGACCAACGAGGTTATTCACCCTCACTGATGCCGAGGCTAGTCTTGATGTGGTGACAGGATCGGCGATTTTTCACAAAGTACTCCAATTGCTAATTCTAGTTACGCGAAATTGGTTTCCTTGGCCATATTTTTACGCCCAAGGTGTGTTAATTGATCCAAAGAATATTGAAGCCATAGTTGCTTGGGAACCCCCACAAACTGTGTTCAAAGTTTGTAGTTTCCTTGGCTTAGCAAGATACTACCATCGCTTTGTGGAGAATTTTTCATTGCTTGTCGTACCATTGACAAAACTGATGCGCAAGGGTGAGCCATTCATGTGGAATGAGAAATGCCAGCGATGTTTCGAAGAACTGAAAAACCGGTTAGTTTCCACACCTATCTTTACCTTACCTATTTGTGGAAAGGAGTATATGGTTTACAGCGATGCATCAAAATCCGAACTTGGATGCGTATTGATGCAAGACGGGAAAGTCGTTGCTTATGCTTCCCGACAGTTACGATTGCGCAAAAGCAACTACCCTACGCATGATTTGGAGCTTGCAGCCGTGGTGTTTGCTTTGAAAATATGGTGACAATACTTATACGGCAAGACATGCTGTATCTTCACCGACCACAAAATCCTAAAGTACTCCTCACACAAAAAAAATTGAATATGAGACAACGAAGATGGGTGGAGCTGATTAAAGACTATGATTTGATCATCGAATGTCATCTTGGAATGGAAAATGTTGTTGCTGATTCCTGGAGCCAAAAGTTTCATCCTCCTTCCCCATCGGTTTTGTCTTACATACGCAACCATTACATGCCTATGTTGCTGGATTTGAAAGTTAATCGTGTGCATCTTGGCACTGATTTTTTTGTATCGTTATTGGCACAAATCGAAGTCATGCCTACCTTGATTGAGGAAATTCGGAATCAACAATTAGAGTATCCGAAACTGATTGAAATTTAGAAGCAACTTTCTGATGGTTTTGATGCAATAGTTCGTGATTTTAGAATACGAGATGACAAAGTGCTTGTCTTCAGAAACCGGGTATGTGTTCCACAAGATGTTGATATTCGTAACTTTATTCTATCAGAGCCGCATAGTTCGAAGTTCGCTATCCATCCTGGAAGCACTAAGATGTACCGAGAATTAAAGGATCGGTATTGGTGGCCAAACATGAAACGCCACATTGCTGAGTTCATTGCCCGATGCTTCGTATGTCAACATGTAAAGATCAAACATCAACAACCCGCTGGTCTACTTCAGCCACTCCGAATGGAAGTGACAGGCTTGCCTAGATTGCAGTGAGGATACGATGCCATTTGGGTGATTGTGGATCGAATGACGAAATCTGCACACTTCCTTCCTATACGTCTGACGGATACATCTGAGAAATTGGTTGTTCGTTACACGGACGAGATTGTTCAATTGCATGGAGTGCCAGTTTCCATCGTTTCAGATTGTGACCCCCGTTTCACCTCACGATTTTAGGAGAAATTCCAGAATGCGCTGGGTTTGAGATTGAATTTCAGTACAGTATTTCATCCCCAGACCGATGGCTAATCAGAAGGGACAATTCAGACACTCGAAGACATGTTACGTGCATGTTGGACCAACAAACCGGTTAGGATCGATGCCTGTCATTTGCAGAATTTGCTTACAACAATAGTTTTCATGTTTGCATCGGTATGGCACCTTACGAAGCATTATATGGGAGACGTTGCAGAACTCTCATTTTCTGGAATGAAGTAGGCGAGAGACGCCTAAACAATCTGGAATTAATTGATCAAGCAACATAGCAGTTGAACTTGATTCGACAACGGCTAAAAACAGCCGAGAATCAGCAGAAAAACTACGCCGATAATAGATGGCCGAAATTGGTAAGGAATGTCTAAGTGATTGTTTATGGTTTTAATTCCTTTTGCTTTGGTTCTTTATTAGTTGATAATTAGCTTAGAGTATAAAATCTCTAATATTAAGGGAGGATCATTACAGAATTTAATTCTGATAATTATCTTATTTTAATCTAACCCTTAAAGTAGGGAAATTAATCCCATAACAACCCTATATAAAGAGGAAGCCGGCCACATTTAAATCTTACACAGAAAATCATCCAACCAAAAACCCTAAACCTTCCTATTGCTACTGAAATCTACTTCAACATTAAAATAGCATAACTCTCTTATGGTTTGTCTGATTCTTGCAAATAATAGCTTGTTGGAAAGCTCTTTCGTCCTCTATCCAACCATCTTGGGTTTTTTGTCTAGAGGTTAGTCTTTTGTTTTTAGTAATTTAGGTCATAATTCGGTGGGGATGGGCTTCAAAATTTTATGATTCTGCCTTCAATTGATTTCTGTTGTTGTTCATCTTGTACGTATGATTGTTTTGAATCCATTCATATTGTAAAATGATGAATTCCTCCTTTGAATCTTCTTTATTTATGAAATCGATATGTCCTACCTTTGCACTATTTGTTGCCTATCTTGATCAATTGATTAACCTATTGGATTTTGATCTTGTTTCTTTTGGTTGTACATGCTACAAACACCTAATCCTTTCTTGTTAACATGAAATCGCAACCCTATTACTTTTTATGCATGAAATCACAATTTGTCTTGTGCCTTATTCTTAGTGCCGAAATTTTCATAGTTGATTGGGATGGTATTTTAGGTTGAATCTTGTTAAGTTCTTGGTTATCACATCACACATACAAAGAAGAGGTACCTGCGGCATCTGATCACTGGTTTCTAATAGGTTTGGTGAGTGGAAATGGTAAGGAAATAGGGGATTCAATTGGTTATTGAATATGCATGTTTAGTTTGGTTTTGTCTTTGGCTTATGATGTTATAGGTGGTTCGGATCCCTTGAACAAAGGAAAAGGAATAACTTCTTATTTAGAGACAAGAGAGGTAGGATCTATGCCTCATCGGTTTCTTCAGAGATCCTTGTTGTTTGTTTGTTAATTTCGGTACCTAGATGTATGATAAGTGTATGTGCATATGTTGTAGTAAGTAATCTTGAATTGGGGATCAAGATGTGATCCTGTAAGCTATACTGAACCCTTGAGTTAGGTTATGAGTGCCTAATTTTCATGTGTTGTGTGCATTGAATATATTGATTGTGTTCAGACATAATTGAGAATACCCTATTGTGGTATTGTGCTATGTGCTTGCCTATGTGTGCTTCTGCGTGTCTGTTTTTCAAGACTTTTTTGGTGGCCATTTGGGGTAAGCGCTAATGCTACTAGGGAGAGGAGAAGTTCTTACTGGTATAAGAGTCGTATGGGTGGCAATCCCCAACATATGCACGTTGGATGCCTAGTCCTTGTGTGGCTAGATGCCTTATCCTTGTGTGGTTTGGATGCCTTTATCCTTGTATGGTTTGGATCCATGCTAAGTGTTATCCTTGGACATACAAATGACCTGTTTGCTTTGGGATCTTGTAACACTTTGGCAATTTGAGAAAAGACTGAAATAGTACTTATCCCCATATCAGAGCTAGCCTCGACATCAGTTAGGGTGAATAGCCTCGTTGGTCTAGGTTGCACATCATTTGTGGATATGTCAAGTGGTCCTCTGGGTGCGCATACTGGTGATTTGGCAGGATTGGCATACCCACCTCGGCCTGCATTCGGTGCGCCTGTAATACATCTTGGTTTCAGACATTCCTTTTGAATATGTCCCATCTCGCCACAGTTATAACGTTGACGTGGCTGCGAATGCCACGTAGATCCATCAGTATTAGGACCAAAAAAGTTCTTCTTGTTGTTACCTCTATTGCCATTGTTTTTAGGAGGGTAGGATCTTAAAGGATATAGCCCTGTACGCCAATTGAACTTCAAATTATGCCTGAAGGATCCACAACTAGTTGTTATGGACAGTTTCCTGTTTGCATGATCTTTTCAGCTTCAGTCGCAGCAACAATTAATTCTTTCAAATTCTGCACTAGTGTCATACCAATGATGGTTTTGAGCTCGGTACTCAGCCCATCCTGAAATCATCTTGCAAACTGGTATAGTGAGGGATCCTCCTGAGGTGCAAATTAGGACAACTCCCTTAATGCCTTCTCATATTCCAGCACCAAACGAGTGCCCTATTCAAGCTTGTAGAAAACTTGTCGCTGCTCATTTTTATGGAATCTCGTATAAAACCTCTCATCAAACTCATACCAAAACTCTTCCAAGGTAGGCAAATGAACTCCGAATTGCAAGCTCACAGCTGTCCACCATGTGAGGGCTTCTCCCTCATGTAGGAAAGCGGCGATGGCAACCTTGTCATCATCATAGATATGTAAAAACAGAGACACGCGGCATAAGGTGTCCATCCATTCACGAGTCACAGCGGCAACGTGTCAACTGCTAAAATCATTATATCCCAATTGACGAGCTTCCTTCAGCAACTTCATAAAAATGACTGGGAGTCTCTCAACTTCTTTAGGATGAGCCATCTGCAAAGGTTCAAGTGGAGGAATAGGATCTTCCATGGGTGCGGGTGCAGGAGCATTCTGAAATTACGTTTCCAGACGTTGCTGATTTGAAGCAATCCCTTGTAATACATTTAGGATTTGTGCCATCACAGGATCGATGGCTGATGTGGCTGGTGCCTCAGGTTGTTTTTCGGGCTCAGCTTGCCCTCCCTGCTCAATTTGTGCCTCTGTTCATTCTGCACCACAGGTTGCTGTTCGGTCTGGATCCTATACCTAGCCCAACAATCTTTTGTTGCATTCATCCTTGCTATACTATACGAACACACAATTGTTACTCAACACATAACCAAGGTATGAATACTAGGAAAAGAAGTGGTACCTAGAGGAGAGACGTGCACCGGACGATGTGCATATGCTGAAAAACAAAACACACTTGCACACAAATATTCAAGTTTCAGAAATCACATGCGCACAAGCAAATGCACACTCGGTGGTCACTTTAACACACACACAAGCACTCGGCATTCATAGGATCAAAGCATTCAGCAAGCACATGTTCACACAAATCATACTCGGCAATCATGGCAACAATCATATAGAAACATACTCGGTATGCTTAAAAATCAATCACAAGCATTTGGCAACCATAAAGGGACACTCTGCAATACTCTTAGGATTCAAAACTATCATACAAAAGCACACATAAGCATTCAGTAATAGCAAAGAAAACACAACATATTTTTTCCCTAACCCAGAAAAATACATCAAACCACGTAATACATAAGAATACACATAAACAAGCAACAAGTTAAACAATCAAGCACAACATCTAAACATTCTAAACCAGGTTTTTAACATCTAACTATTTTCAGTATTAGCCCTTTCTAAGTGTGTCAGTGTGTGCGCATGTTCCTTTTTACAAACACAAAACCAACAAACAAGTTATCATATAACAAATTATGTTCCTAAACCATGCTCCGTTACCAAACCTGTAATGACACTGATTCCCGAATTTGCTCCTATTAGGATCCTTATGGCCATGAAACCCAAAAAAGCCCAAAACTAGGACCTATTTAACTCCACAAGGCTTAACCATCTAATATCAAATTTTAGTATGTTCATTCTTTATAATTTTAAAGATTGGAGCATATTAGCATTGGACAAACAATCTGGATTCATACGGATTGAATAAATCATCAGTGAAAGATTTTATGATTAAAAAAAGAAACCAAAACACAAAAGTCCCCTAGGGATCTCAAAATCCAGCAAGTAATTCCTAGTAAGTTTTCAAAACAAACAAACAAAAGGAGACATTCTAAAAATCAAAAAGTGGTCAAATCAATCTTCATGTTATATGCGCAAGTAATCAAAGAGCAAATGTGCAAATATGATGCAATATCGCCCCACTGTGCAGTTTTGATCTCACACATTTGTACCACGAACAATGAATATACCTAGACTTGAAAACTGGTAAAAACAATAGGATGAGATTACAAGAATCTCAGTAGGGTCACAACATCATAAGATCTGTAGAAATCTTAAGCAAGCATCTCCCAAACAACATTATATCAACCTATACAACTAAAGGATATCATGCAGGCATTCAAACATTTAAAGGGGTGTAGGGCCAAAACAAAGGCTGAGGGTGGACTACAAACACTTCAAAAAATTAGAAGTACACAGGTAGGAAAATTCATCATGCATTATCGACAATAGGAAAAGCCATCTTTTTCCACCTGTGTTGTCCTAGGCTTCACTGCACAAAGGGTAAAGGGTTAGCACACAAACTAATCCCCAAGTCTATTCATCTTGCTAGCACACATCACTTGGCATCTAGCCAGCACACAGAAGTAGGCATCCTAACCACACAAGGATTAAGGCATCCAAACCACACAAGGATAAGGGCATCTTGCTAGCACATTGGACGAGGCATCTAGGCAGCACACAGGACTAGGCATCCAACAAGCTCTTATTTGGGATTGCCACCCATACAACTCCCATACCAGTAAGAATCTCTCCTCTCCCAAGGATCATCAACGCCTACCCCGAATGGCCACCGGAAAAGAATTCTGACACACAAACACATACCATCACACAAAATCAAGTACAAGGTGCAATACAACAACATGGCATCCTCAATTATATCAAAACACAATCAGCATGTTCAATGCACACAACACATGCAAATTAAACAATCATAACCTATCTCAAGGGTTTGGTAAGCCTAAGTGAGCCTCAAATCAATTCGTAACTCATGCATACACTATCCCACATATGCACATACAGAAAATAAGTACATGCACCAAAATCAACAAGCAATCAACAAGGATCTTTTGAGAAACTGATGAGGCATAGATCCTACCTCTCTTGTCACTGAACAAGAAGCTATTCCTTTGCCTTTATTCAATTGATCTGAACCACATATAACATCATAAGGCAAAGACAAAACCATACTATGCTTGCATACTCAATAATCAATTAGATGTCCTATTTCTTTACCAATTCCACTCACCGAACCTATCAGAAACTAGTTATCATATGCCGTAGGTGCATCTCCCTTTGATGTGTGATGTGATAGCCAAGAACTTAAGAAGATTAAATCATAATTACCACCCCAATTAACTATGCAAATTTCGGCACTTAAGGTATGGCACAAGGCAACTACGATTTCATGCATACAAGGTATAGAGGTTACAATTTCATATTTACAAGGAAATATTAGGTGTTAACAACATATATAATTAATAGGAACAAGATCAGAAATCAATAGATTAGTCAATTGATTAAAATCGGCAATAATAGGGAAAAGTGTAGAGCATGCTGATTTCATGTATAGGGAAGATTCAAAGGATGAATTTATGATATTACAACATGAATGGATGCCAAACAATCTTACAAACAAAGGAACAACAACGGAAACCATTTGATGGTAGAATCTCACAATTTCGGCATAGACTTCAAGAGAATTGCAATAGGGATTATAATGGGAAGAACTGACCTTCTGATGATCAAAGTAAGGTAGCTAGATAGAGAATGAAAAGGGCTTTCTAGCAAGCTATTACTCTCAGAAATCTGACAAAGGATGAAATAGTTTGGCTATGGTGAAAACTAGGGAATTTGGCACCAAAAGGGTAGTGTGTAAGGTTTGATCGCTTGATAATTTTGTATATTTTTGGTGTTTGTGGAAAAGTGTGGCCATCTACTTCTTTTAGGGTGTAATAGGATTAATTTCTCTACTTTAAAGGCTAGATATGGAGAGATAATTATTAGAATTAAATTCTGGAATTATCTCCTTAATTTTAGGAATTTTATCACCCAAGATATGACTGAACCAATAAGGAAATGAATCAAAAAGAAATTAAATCAGAAATGTATACTAGACCTTCAATACCATTTTTGGCCATCATACATCTATTTGCTCAAAGGCAAAACGGTTACTTTACCTACAGTAACTTTTGGACTTCTAGGACTCAAAATTCAAGGTGTCACAGTTTGGACCTGGGCTATGTAAGCCTTTCTTAGCCCATTGTTTAACCTATTAGCCCATCCATTTTCTTTCCTATTTCTCTCAAAACTTTGTATGTTCTTTCTTCTTGTTTGAATATGCTGCTTCTCTTCATTCTTGTTCATCGTACATGTATATAGTAGTAAGGATCATTGTTTTCTTTAGTTTTCCTTTTAATTCTAATTATCCAGTTATGTTTCTGATTGTCTTATGCTTTAGTTCATATTTATCGAGATTCCACTATACTTGGTTCAAACAACGTTTGTGTGTTAAATTTTTAGTTTGGGGGGTTTCTAAAGGTAAAAGCTCTAGTGTGTTTATGTTTACCCGTGTGTCTTAATAGAGGCGGAAGGGGTCTATAGACTTCATTTTTTTATTATGATAAATTTTTTCTTGCTCATTTTTTCACTGTGTTTTTATTTTAAGTGGTTCCAGATTGTGTAAGAAAGGCAAATGAGTTATAAAAAATTCATCTACAATTGAGGTGGGAGTCTATGTATCATCGGTTTTATTAAAAAGCTTTTCTTTTATATATAAAATATGAGTTACGTGGATTTGAATAGAGGCCTATATCTTGTATGATTTTGTATACTTACATTATAGGTTGATTGCGTGTGCTTGCCATATTTTCTAATTAATCTAGAGGTTTCTATATCTATTATGCATATATTGTGTGTTTGATGCATTACAACTAAGAATTGAGCCTTGAGTTGAGGCTTGTGTGTGTATTTGGGATTGTATTTATGATTTCAAGTTTTTTAGACTTATTTGCAAGTTTTTTTGTCAAGATTTATGTGTGAGACTCCATTCTTTATAGAGTCTAGTGAGCAACTAAGTATAGTAGGATTGAGTGGATTGGTCCATTTTGTATAGTTTGACCTGTAAACTAGTCAACGTTGATTGTCTGACTAGTCAACTAGACAGTGCACCAGAGCATTGACCATTTGATTGAGTAAGGTGGAAATAGTCATTGAAACCTAGGTACTGTGTCTAGGTTGCCTAGAGTGTTATGTCATTGGTTCTGACTCGATAGTGTGCATGATATGTTGTTTTGGTAATGTTAGCATACATTAGTGTGTTGTCTTGATCTGTGAGATGTTTAAGGCTTCAATTTAGTGGAAATATCTTTTCTTGCCTTTGTGACCTGTGTGCATGCTTATTGAGCCCATTTTGAGTGGTAGTGGTCCTTTGATTCAATTTACCAGTTGTGGGCTCGATCACTATTCATCGAGTCCATTAGTACTTTTGAGAGCACAATTTGATGTTTTAATTTTCAAAACATCAGTTTGGCCCATTTGGGGCATTTTTTAATTTTTTAACTTTACTACTTTGAGTTTTGAGGATTTTTTATTTTGGGGGTCTATATACCCAATTCAGGCCCGACACATAAAATTTTCTAACTACTGCAGCTCAAGAGCCCAAAATATCCCTCATGCCCATTCTTCTATTATTTGATTTTTCTCTTTATTCCCCTTTCATGTAAACACAGGTCATTCACTCTCAAAACCCACATTTTGCACCCAAACCCAATTCAATTTCCATCCAAAATTGATGCTTGGGTATTGTTCTAAACATAAATCCTAAATCTTCTTACCAAATTTTTGCTTGTGTTATCTTGAATTAGAATGGATTTTGCTGGTTTTTCAATTTTAAAGAATATTCAGATTATTCAGGAATGGATCCGATCTCTTCCCTTTCTTGCCGATTTCTTATTGCTTTAGTTTGCTAAGATGATTCTTAGGATTTGTGATAGTTTGGTTTGCTTGGTTTTGTGTTTTATGAGGTGTTTGAGCTTTCATGGTTTAGGGGCTCCATTGTTTCTTTTGATGGTTGCTGTTGATTTTTTGAGCTTGCTAAGAGTGTTGGTGGGCTTTTCCTCGGTTCGGATTGTGTCTTAAGGATGGGCTTTTGAGGGCCATTCTCTTTTGGTTTAAGTTGTGAGTTTAATGGATTCCGTCGCTTGTTTGGAGTATGTGAGGCTTACTGTGTGTATTGGAAAGGGGTCTTAGGTGTTGGTTTTCCTTTGAGAGTCATTTTGTTGTTTTAATTTGTTTTAAATTTTGGTTTGGTTGCTTTCCTTGATTGTTGTTAAAAGATAAAGGCATTATGGTTAGTAAGTTAGATTGATAAGAGATGGGAGTCTATGTTTCCTTTATAAGTATGGACTTGGTTTGTTTTATTAAATAAACTTGGATGAATGCATCGGTTTGAATAGGGGCAATATGTGCATTGATGAATGACTGGGCATGCTAGCTTCATTCTATCTATGGCGTATTTATGATGCATAGAATGCATAGTTGAAACTTTTATGCATGTTTGTGATGTAATTGAAATGCATTATGAGGATATATGTTAATGATTATTGGATTTGCATGATTGAATCTTGAGTGGATGATTGTTTTAGTTTAGAAAGATGTGGTTTAGGTTGTTTTTCATGTGGTGTATTAGTTGACTAAATTGCGAGGGTGTTGGGAGAGCTTTTTGATGATTTTCAGTGAAAAATGGGTGAAATATGAGTATAGAAATGCTGATTTGTAAGTGTGAGAGAAACCCATAATCCGTAGCCTGGATGCATTGAGAAACCTGTGGCCAGTTTCACACCCATGCCTAGTTTCTCACACGTGCCCAATTTCTCATCCATACTCAGTTTCTCACCTATGCTCAGTTTACTCACTCGTACCCAGTTTCTCACTTGTACCCAGTTTCTCACTCGTACCCAGTTTCTCACCCTGCCTAGTTTGTACACCAACGCCTAGTTTAGACATCCATGTCCAGATATTACACCTATGCCTAATTATACACCCATGTAATCTTTCCCGTGTGCACGAATAGTGAGTTTCTATGTCTAACCTCACACATGACCCACCAAACACTACTCAAACACCTTTCTATGTCATCCTAAACCTTAAATGAGGACTCACGAGTGTTCCATCATGCATTACATCACATTTCATTAAAATATAATATGATTTGAGATTAGATTCTTATGTTTGCAAAGTATATATATGTATGTACATGATTGGCCAGTGAATACAGTGATTGGCCAATAAGGAGGTAAGTGGATGAGTACTCTTAAATAAAAGGATATTCCCTTACCTAGGAGTAT